>VDFB02281492.1:706461820-706483173 GCA_007258455.2 Sequoia sempervirens | reverse complement strand
TTCTCTCTTGATTCATGAAGTCCTTTATCTTTGAACATATTAGGAACTCTCTTTCAAGTGCATTTTTGCAATCTATTTCATCCCTTAGGTCTATGTCATTAAGGTGATTGAGGGAAATTCACTCCCTTTAGACCTTTTTTTTCTTGCGACCAGGGAGTAGAAAATCCCCTCCTTCACAATTCACAAGTGCATAATGTTCCCCTTTGAAAATGAGACATTTAAAGCGCACCACAATGGGTTTAATCCTTTCTCTTCTCATGGGAACTTTTCATTGGATTTATTTTGGCCTCAACCTATGGAACCTATTAAACCTCGTGAGGAATTATTTTTCCAATCATACAAGAAGATTAAGGAAAAGTACATAACATAGTTATATCTTACCAATATTCCTGAAAATTATAAGACCATGTTTGTTCCTCCTCCCCTACCAGTTATAGATGCACCTATGCCCAAAACAAAGACTCTTCCAAGTAACCAAGGTAAGTATGTTGTAGTCCCTCCACTAATATCATATAAAAGATCAAGAGATAATTGAATGATTCCTCTTGTTCCTCCAAAGATAAAATAAGTATATAGACCTAAAGAGGTAGTGGTTTTTCAACCCCAGGTGGTATTTCCTTCAATTCCTCCCTTAAGGGAAGAAAAGAAACTAATGGTTAAGAAACTCGCTCCTACCTTGTAACAAATTAAAAACCTTGCAAGAAGAAATTAAAATGCTAAAGATTGTAGGTGTGGCCATTGTGCCATTTCTCATCAATTGGAAGAAAAGAATAAAATAGTGTATGATAATCTAACACCTATGGAAACAACTCAATAATAAATACAACTTTCACAAAAACAAGACATAGAACCAAAACAAGAAGTGAAACAATAAAATTCAACTATAATTTTCATAAAACCTCCCATTGTGAATAATTTGGATGATGAAGATAAAATTTATAAAATTGATGAAGAGATGCATAATGAGCTTAATGTTTTATTTTTGAAGTAAATGAATTTAAATGGGGAAACTATGATTATCCTCCTGATGAGAGTGATCCACCCCATGTTGAACCTAGAGATTCTCCTAGTATGACACTTGTTGTAGTCCCTTTAGCTAGTTGTCTTCCTTCCCTATATGATGAGGAGTATTGGGATGTAGATGACCTAGTACTTTAGGTTGGCTCACATGTGCGGTACTCCTTTATGTTTTTTAGCCCTAAATGTCTCAAAATTTATCTTTTATTTTTGTCTTGTGTTTTCATTTTAGGGATGAGAGACATTTAGGTCTCTTCCATATTGACCCAAAAGTCATTTGTCTTCTCTCTCTATCTATCATTCCTCCATTGTTTTAATTTTTCCATGAGTATTTGGGGAAATATGTCAATTTTGAGCTCTACTATATCACTATATCAAAGATGTATACTGACCTTGGATCCATGGATCTCTCTAGTATTCATTTCTATATTTTTTTTTTGTATGGCATTTGGGGGAAACCCCTTCTCATGATGTATCTTTATTCAGAAACATATCATTGGAATAGGCCTTTCCAAATAATCTTTTGTGACTCCTTATCATATGACATTTATCATTTTCTACTTTAAATTAATTGCACACAAAATGGTGTCTTGCAATTTATTTAATGTGGGGGCATACATTGGTATTATTTTTGCTTCACTCTATTCACAAGCATTGGACTTAGTGGTGCATTGATATTGCAATTTTTTTCTTCACTGTGTTCATAGGTGTTGAACTTAGTGTTGTGTTAGCATAGTATTTTGACCATTTTATAGCACCTTATTAGAGTTATCCGAGAGTATAACTCTTGTTATGGTTGTCATGGGTACACACCTAGTGAAAATAAGTTCTCATTAGACGTAGTGTGTTTCTCAATTTGCTACCTTGTCTTGGGGGATCACCTAGTGAATATCAGGCTTCACTAGCTCATGTGCCTTCCTATTTGGGATTCACCTAGAAAATATCAAACTTTTCTATTGTGTGAGTCATGAATGCCTTTGGTGTGGATCCTAGCATAACACAACTTGTTAGTCCATACCCTCCTTTTGTATTTCATGTTTATATTTTATGTTAGTGTATGTGGTCTTGCTGCATTTCATACATGCGTGTTCCTAGGGGATTGATCACCTCCCTTGATCTTTAGTCATCTTATCTCTTCAATATTTAGACAATTGAACTACTCTTGACATAGATTTTATACTTTAGTGCAAGTCTGAGCATAAGTTCATACTCTCACTAAAGTGGGGGTTAAATATAGTATTGTAAATTGTCAGTCTTAATAATTTTACACTAGGTTTTTCTCCCCCTAAATTATTGAGCCTAATTGGGTCCCTAATTTCCTAAAATTATGTATTCTATAGCCCATTTTTACCACTTTTTGAGAAATTACAAGCATTGAACAAATCCATCTAATTAATATTTTTCCCTTGACACATAATGTCCTAGAGAATAGGGCTAAGACCCATTCACTCAAGAGAAAAAGGATTCCCCTATTCTTTTGGGGACCAATTTTGGACATGTCAAAGTAGCCATATTAACATTCAAATTTCAAATTTCAAATGTCCACTATCAGGATTTAATTCTCAAGATATTATAGAAATGCCTATAAATACCTAGTTATTGCATCATTGAACATTAATGAGGAGAATCTAGAAAAAATATTGGTGAACTTATGATCATAAGCATTATCAAGAAATTCAAGAGAAAAATTTCAGAGCTTTAATGCAGCAATTCAAGATCCTAACATCATGTCAAATATTATGTGAGTTTATGTGTGTTCATGTTATCATTATTTTGTGAAGGCTAACACTTTTTTAGGTCTCCAAATCATTCAAGAAAATCAAGAAAGCAAGATCCAAGACCTTTATGTGATGTGCATGACTTTGGTTCTTCAAGGAAGCCATTGAAGGGTGGTGAGTTGCAACACTTTATGATTTCATCATTCCTTCTGATTCCTTATCATTTTATCATTGACATTGTCATTGTGGAAGTAGAAACACTTAAAATGGGGTTTTACTGAGGCAAGCCCCTAAATGGCCCTAAATTTTCCTTCTCTTAGAATGCGTAGGTTTTAGGTTTGAAGAGGATTGAGGGAAGCTTGAAAAAAAATTGTTAATTGTTACATTTGAAGCCTTACATTGTGTGAACAAAACAGAGTTTACCTATAGAATTATTTGACAATGTTCCAACAATTCTGTAACCAAAAAATTAGAAGCTCAAATCTATCATCAGAGGACTCCAAAAAATAGAGAAAAAATTTCATACAAAGACCCATTTTCCCTAGGGTGACCTAGTCATGCTACAATGATTAGACCTATCTTTTTGGTGATAGGTACATAGTCCTCTACACTTTCTAGATTTTCTTGTAAGTTATTGTTTCAATTTGTGCATTATCAGGATCTTGCATTTTTCATAATAAGTCATATAGTTTAATTACGTTAATAATAGAAAATAAATTCCAAATCATCCTAATCCTTAATAGGATGGAGGTTTAGGTTTGATTGTATCACCTTCATGGTTGAAATTCAATCAACTCATGCCTTGTTAATCTTCGTCGTAATGAAACATAAGAAAATACCACCCACATGACACCCAACACCAACCATTTCAATCCTAGGTTTACATAGTATAACTAGGGTTTCATATTTTCTCTATTTTACATATAATAAAATCCTTTATCTTCATATCATCCCCTAGAGAATAATCTTTATATCAATTTAACAAATTATCAACAAAGAAAAAAACTATCTTGAGTTACTATCTATATTGTTGCCTATTATATTTGAGAAAATATGATTATTTTGGCTATCATAGTAGATCATTGTGCTACCATGGTTATACTATTTTGAAGAGAAACCTATATTTCAAAAATTATAGCTACTATCAAAGAAAAATGGAGAAAATAAAAGTTTTTTATATGGTATTATTATTTATTAATTGATTCATGAATAGATCTTACACTCTATGAGTGATTGTTTAGTGTGAATTTGGCACTTTCATTTCATTTTTCCTATTTTATATAATTCATATTTTCATCATCTATATTTTGGCACACCTAATGGGACCCCCATCCATGATTTTTAACAATATATTTTGTAAGAAATTTGAATTTTCAAAGTTATAAGTGTAGAATGACATGTTTAATTCATTCAGCCACACATCTGAGTCAACTTGAAGAATTTTGAGTAGATCCAAGGTGTATCTAAGCTAACATATACCACACTTATGATCTGACACAAAGTGATTTTGATATATATTTCATAATATTTGACTTCTGGATATATATTTCAATTAAATTATAGATCCATTCTTTTGAGGTGATCTACCGTGCTTCTAATATATTTTGTTAAACTTTTGAGGTGACCTGCCACACATTTGACCTATTTTATTACACTTTTGAGGTAAACTATCACAAGTATGACATATTTTTATATTCTTTTGAGGTGACCTTCCATGCATTTGATCCATTTTAGTGTGCCTCTTACTTGACTTATCACACATTTGAATCTATTATTCTATGGTTTTTATATTTGTCATTATGCATTCGATTAGTAGATAGTGAGAAATTATAAAATAATTTTAATTGATTTCCAATTTTATTCATTTGAATTTTTGAAATTTTTGATAGATTTGACTTGAATATAATCCCATGAACTAAGTTATTAGTATTTTCTATGCTTTTGTGTTGTTTCCCTTTGTGTGTAGGTATTAGATCTTTCAAAATTCAAAAGGGTTGAAAAGATAAGTTGGATCTCCTTGCATTGGATTAGATTATCTTCTTAAATTTAGCATTGGACACTGGGTACCTTCATCCTAATTATCATGTCTCTTTTTTTTAGACTACAAGAATCGGGTAGCCCCCCTATAAAATATAGTGCACCTGGTAAACTTTTTTCAAATGACTAGTGATGCTAGCACGACACGCCCTTTAGTACCACAGGGATATGAGGGAGACTAGAACTTGTGACATCTTTCCTACAATAGGGTGCTTTAGCCAATTGAGCTAGGCCCCCCACCCCCATTATCACGTCTCTTTTAAATTGTAAAGTAATTATAGTTTCTTTATCATTTTTGTTACCTTTGCTTTAGACAATCTTCTTTGGCATTTTATTTCACATTAGAAATTGGGTTTAAAATCAATATTTCATATTTGGATTTGGATCTAAAATAAACTATCATCTTTTAATACTAAATATTTACTTACGTATGCTCTCCTCATGTGTCTTAGTATGATCTTGAGGATAAAAAATAAGTGATCTTGTTTTCTTTTTTTAGGTTACTTGCTTAGGGATTTCATCACCCTAGGGGATAACCTCATTTCCCATGTTCCAATAGAGTATAAAGAGTGGGGAGTGAATTAAAATACATGCATCTTGAAAGAAAAATATTATCAATATGGGATAAGCCTTGAAGAAATTTATACCTTAAAGAAGTGAAGGTGAAGAGTGGGTTACCCTTTCCTTCTGACTATTTGACAATATTCCCTTTCATCTACATATTAGGCCTCATGTACACTTGTAGTATATAAAGGATACCACTAGTTGAACTTGTGAAGCCTAGTTAGAACCTTTTGGCCACTTGTTAGATTGTGGTGTCTTTGTGCCTAAAAGGATTGATAAACCCACTTGAGTTAGGATTTTTCACGTGTCTTGCATGTTTGCATGTTTAGAACACCTTCCCCACTTGAAACTAAAAGGGGATGTCTAAATCCAAATTGAGCTATAATAATTTTGTTTTGCATTATTTATTTGTGTGTTTTAGCATTGCAAAAAAATAAAAAATAACAAGAAAATCTATTATCTTTATTTTTCTTAAAATTTAGAGTTGTTAATGTGCTTGGTGCATCTTTTTGAAATATTATATATTTTGAAAATTAAAAAATCATCTTGGTCATTGTGACTATCTCTTGCTAAAAAAAAGTGTACAAAATAAACACACTATAGAAAATCACATTTGATTATCAATTGAAACAACACTCTTAACTTGTAAATAATGTATACAAGCAATAAATCTATGCTTTTGAGTTATTATTTTGTACATAATTATCATTTTACACATCTGATTTATTCTATAGCACATTCAATTGATAATGCCACATTTTTGAAATATATCATTGAAATTTTGATCGTTCTTATGCATATTTGGTTCAACCTATAATTATTTTGATCAATCTCGAGGTTATTTTTATTATGTATTAGTATCCTTGGAAATTTTCTAAAATCATAACTAAAACAAAATCACATTTTTAGACTTTCAAACAATTAGACCTGGTACAAACTTGCAACATACCTCATTGGTAAAATATCATACACTTTTTCATTGGAAGTTTTAAACTATATCTTTAGTAAGGCTTGGAAAATAATAAAATCTTTTGGAGCTTGTATAAATTCACAAATCAACATATCATTATCAACAATATTATCAAAATCTATTAAAGCTTGATCTAGATCTCTTATCTTTTTATCTCTAACTTGTCTCTTTGCTTGTAAAATTTTATATTTGAAGTAAGGAGTTAAGTTAGAATATATATAATTAGTGGATACACTGGCTCAATAGGTTTGGATACTTAAATTGGAGGATTCCACTCTTTATAATTTTTCTTGGACTCATAAGTCTAGTTCAAGTAAAAATATCTTTATCTATCATTTTTGATGAGGGCCACACCACCCACATAAATCACAACAACAAATACCAACACAGAAGATGCGAGACAAAAAAATGACTCACTTTAATTTATTTTCAGAAAATGAAATTATAGACTCAAGGATTACATGCTATAGCTTCATGGGCTTGATTTATTACAACAAAATTCAACTCTAAAAAGAAAATCTACTATTCAGAGCCACAATCTACACTATCAGGGCCACCTTCTACAACCCCCACTTAACCCTTTTTTATTTTCCCCAATAACCACCCTAAAATGTTCTAGAAAGATCAAATTTCCCCTTTTGGTTTTGGCACCAAAAGTCCCATCATTTGATTTCTGGGGCCTAGGAAGAAATTTTTATGAAATTCACTTTTTAGAGGACCAACTTCACAGGGCCATAACTTTTGATCCGGGTGTCTGATTTGCTATTAGTGCATATTGTTGGAAAGCTCCTGACGAGCTCTACAACATAGTGAACCCACCATAGGTTGGTTTGGCCACTTTTTGAGTTGTTTTGGGGCCTCTAAAGTTTTATATCTGAATTTTAAGTTGCATTGGAGAAATTTCTCGGGATGAAAACTTTAATTTCTCCCAAACCGTGTAGGGTATGAAGTGATTCTTTCATGACCAGAAATGTTTTTTAGCTCTGCTCCTTGTGGTAAAATTTCACGTCCATACAAGCCTGTTTAGGCCTACTTACTAAAAAGAGTAAGTGCCCATTTTTTGCTATTTTTGATGCCTAACAGTCTTATATACCACTTAAGTGTCATAATGGGACTCAAAAAATATAAAGAAAATAAAGAAAACAATTTTTTTTGGGTGATGCAAGATTGACCTACATCGCTGGATGCTCTTGCATCAATTTTACTTGGACTCATAAGTCTATTTCAAGTAAAAATATCTTTATCTATCATTTTTCTTAGACTTATAAGTCTAGTTCAAGTAAATATATTTTTATCCATCATTTTTCTTGGATTCATAAGTCTAGTTCAAGTAAAAAAAGTCTTCATTTATCATTTTTCTTGGACTCATAAGTCTAATTCAAGTATTTAACATTTCCCTATCTATCATTTTTCTTGGACTCATAAGTCTAGTTCAAGAATACTATTTTGATTTATTTTTTTGGACTCATAAGGATGTGATGAAATCCTAGTCTCAATTGTACTTTTAACAAAATATTTTCTATCAAAAGAGAAGCAAAATTAAAAAAAGATGAATTTTATGCTTTACCATGTCTGTTTAAATATTCAATGCATATAAAGATGATTTGTATTGGTAGAGAGACATTCCAATAGGGAAGGAAATCCCCACTTTCTTTCTCTCCTTGCATATTTTAATTTTTTCTCCTTTCTATCTACATACTTTATTTAATACAAACTAGTCACTTACATAATTGGGTAACTTATAGGGAAAACCATCATATCCTCCAATGTGAATATAAGTGAACCTTTAAAATTGGATGAAGAAGCTCCCATAGGTGTTAATTAATTGAGAAAATTCATGTGATTTTCTGAGGCTCATCTCTCCTTGAAGTTCTAAGATTGTTAGCATTGTGAATTCATCATTCACTCAGATTCTGAAGCTCTTATAATTCCTTTACAGTTGGAGCTAAGGATAATAATTTTAGATTGGAGTAGAATTTCTAAATATTTGAAAGGATGTAGTACTATCCAAGCTCTCATATTGGAAGTAACATAAAAGAAATATGAAGACATATAAATTTTTCTATTAAGCTAAAATTATGCCAACCATCTATGAATATGTTTGCTAACAATGTTTCCACAATCAATAAATTTCTCTTAATGAATGATTAAAAAATGAATAAATACATCTAATCTTCAAAATTATGAGCATCTACATTCCCAATGAGCATGTACAATAAAAATATAATATTTAAAATTTCATCCGCAAAGTCTAATCTATGTAAGTTTTTAGGCAAGTGGACTTTCCTTTCTTTAGGAAAGTTAGCTAGTTCCTAGCTATGGTGTTATGACATTGAATTTTCTTTTTTGAGAAATGGCTATAGGTAGAGATAATGTCAAGGTCTGCAAAATCCCCTCTTTCTAGTACTATGATAATTTCATTGAAGGCATCTCTATTCAAAATCGCAATAATTTTTTGTTATTAGTTTTCACTTCTCTAGTTTGGGGTTCATAATGGTTGATGCACTCCATTACTAGCTTTGGACATTGCATTGCTATAGGAAAGGAATTTCTTGCAATAATCTACTCTCTACTAGCCTATGTATAATTAGAGGTCTATTCTCTTTATTCACCCTTTCCCATAATTCATCTAAATTTACATGCCTATCTTTGTATCACCAATTTTAGGTACTATACTCACTAGAATTGATAGATGAATCATAACCAAATACTTGTATTTCATCTCTAATAGAACTAATACACAAAAATTGTAAGAAATTTCTTCTAACAACCATCAAAATAAATTTGAAGGAAGCCTATATTCTAATGTGTAACCTTATATTTCATAATTACTCATGTAACCCCCTATTTGATGGCTAAATACTTCCTTATAAATTATAAGAACAAGAGAATTTGTGTACCATCAAATTCTGGTTAGTCTTTTTGTGCTGATGAGTAGATGAAATTATAGATTATTGCTCCCCAAAATCTAACCTGTAGTTTTGCTTCTACTTTCACCAAATTTTCTATTGTTGCTCATAAAAATGATTTCTTTATGATGTTAAATATTATTAAATAGGAAAAAAATTAATGTTCTTGTTCCTTGCAAATATTAATAATGATGTTTTTATGCTAGAGTGAGCAAGATTTCTAATTTTTTTGATAGCTACTATAATTTGAATTTTCTCATTAGAGATTTGAATGGTTTCAAGAACCTTGTCAGGTTCCTGATGTTATTTTTGAAACATCCTCCAAAACTCAAGATTACAATTGATGTTTTAAACATAAATCAAAATTTTAAATATTTTGTCGACATTTGACAAGGTTATGGAAAACCTATTTAGATTCTAAAATTTGTTTTGAAACTTTCAATATTCTCAAGAAATTATGCCACCATTCAACCCATAAAAATGCACTATGCTTCAAACTTGAACTTGGTTTCAAGAACCTTGTCAACTTCTGATGAGATTATAATAATCTCCTCAAATATTGAAATGGATATTGTGACTTGAACATGACCAACCTAGACCTTGGCTTAGCTAAGAGAAAATGACATGAATATGGGTCATCATTAAGTGAAGGTTAAAATACTATCATCAAATTTTAATGTTGTTAGTATAACCTTATTAGTAGCTAAAAATGTTGTGACAATCTCTTTAGGAATCAAAATAGGTTTTGTAGCTTGGGGGTTTTACCAATTTTTCAATGTCAAAAGAAAAATGAGACTTGAGTTTTTATTTTGGGGAGCTTAAGCATAAAAAAATGAAACTCAAGGAAAGATATACCATTAATTTTTCAAACATTAGGGTGATCCCACAATACTGGTTTACAATTCCATTGAGGAAGGAAAATTGCAAAACCACACCCATGAATTTTTTTTTTGGTTTTTAGGGGTTCACACAAACTACGTGTTCGTATGGACCCAAAAAGGGTTCGCTTGAACCCCCTTTGAGCGAACCCTCTTTAATGATGGGACTCCTTTTGGCACATTTTTAAAATGAAGACAAAGGAAAATTTTAAAAAAAGGGGGTTCTTATGGAACCCCCTTCACCCAAAATGGCCAAGGGGGTTCACTCAAAGGGGGCTCCATACGAACCCCATTTTTTCCCTCTTCTCACCCTCTTCTACCAAATCTTTGCGAAATTTTTTCTTTTCGAAGCTCGAGTTGAGGATGAAAATGGAGGAGAATTCACAAACCCAAATAGATGATGGTAGTCCTTAGAATGAGCTGTCAATTGAATATAATTTTAATATGTTTTGGTTATATTATGTATTTTTTTAGTTTGATTAAACATAGGTTTTTCACCGAGAATCAAGCTCTCTGTTTTGCACATGAAAAAATAGCAAATTATCAAAGTTTTTTTTGAAAAATATTAGTGCACTAGATATTGATGTCCCCGATCGAACAAAAAAAAAAAAAATTTTTGATACATACAAAATAAGTTATGTTTTACCTAGTAAATCATGTCTGAATTGTAACTGGTTTGACTTTGAAACTAAATTAAGAAAAAATATTCAACGAAATGCTATGAAACCAATTCCATGCACTAGATATCGTAGTTAGGAATTTGAATTAAAAAAAATTAGAATTTTATCCTTCATAGAAAAAAAGTTGTGTTAGCCAATAACATCACTCTTTTAGAATGGTGTTTACTATTAAAAACTAGTTTTCGAAGGAGATGGAAAAAGAAGCGCAATTTGATTCAAAATATTTTGAAAAAAATATATTTACAATCTACACACAAAATGTCACAAATCACTAGTTTGCATCATCTTCAAATTCCTCACAGTTTAGCCACTAGAGGTGCCCGAAAGTGAAGATTTAGTTAAAAAAATTTAGTTCAATATCCAGTTTGGCCAAAAATTGTAAACCAGTATTGTGGGATCACCCATTACTCAATCAATATAATAAAAAACTACTATTTATTAACCATTAATTAAATATGCACCATAATAAAAACACATAATTAAAATCAAACCATAGCATTTGGAATAATTATTTATTAATGCTAATCATAGAGTCCTCATGGTTTTTACTCTAATACCAACATGATTTAAAATAGGAAACATAATGTAGGACTAAAGAAGCATAGCTAAAGGGTCGTTGAGTAAGAATCAAATAGATATTCAATAATGAAAGTACACTTTAATTAAAGTATAGTAATTGGTTTTAGAATCAACATTAACTTGATTGCCTCAAATGTTGTCAATTAATTCACCATTGTATTAAAGCCTTTGACTTTATCAAATGACCAATATCTTAGTGCTAATATATTGCTCTTTTCTCAACATTTGGATATGTATATAGAATCAATTTGTACCCATGGAATTGATCAAACAAGTTTGCTTCTTCAAATTTGCACTTGTATGAGTGTTTGAAGTTGTAATAAATGATTGGTAGTATTCTATAACACATTTGAGAGTTTTCTATGCAATGATTTTTCCATTGGTCAAATCTCTAAGTTTGATGGAATAGTTCTAGAGTAGTGATTGGAGACATGCCAAGCGACCATGCAATATGCATAGTGTTGTGATTGCTAATTTCATGTTCATAACATGCTAGTCTTGACATCATGTGAAATTTTTCTAATGCTTTAATGGCCTAAAATTATATGATCAAAATGAGTTAGGGTTTGTCTAATTATACAACACTATACTATGTGATTTATATATTTTCATGCTTAAATTAAACATAATAGCTATTTGAGAAAAAAGTTGGCCTAAGCTCGTTTTTAAATTTAAAATTGAATTATTTTCTCCAATATAACCCAAAATAAATGTTTAACGAAATTGAAAATTGATTTAGACTCTTAAGATGCACACAAAAATTTTTATATTATTTTACCAATATTTAAACATAAATATATTATCTTACATAGAAAGAATCCAATAAAAATAAATCCAAAACAGACAAAACCATTACATCTTACAGCATACAGCATCCCATCCTAGTAGATCTTCAACAATTATCGATATTCCGAAAAACAAACTCATAATAGTCTGCCAAATATTCCAATAAACCACAAAAATCACGATTGTCTTCCACAATTTCAACATGTTGGTCCCATGTTTCTTCAAAAGACATCAAACTTCATATTCCTTCCACTTTTCATTAGAGGTGGTTTTTTAATCCCTCTTCCGCCATCCTAATAAAGAAAAGAATCAATTCTATAGGAACTTATACTACAGCAAATCTAAGGGACATTTAAGATAAGAATCCACCAAAGTAGCTCAAATTACTGCTACATGAACGGTGTACATACACTCCAATCTCTGGAATGAATCTACACTGTGTAATGGCCGGTTATTTGAGTCCCTTTAGCGAACGCCTTTTAAGAAAGTAAATAGTTAGATGCCACTGTATTATTTTAAGGGAGAAGAAACAGGGTTGTTGATAGATATTTATATATTTTTCTTTTTAATATCAGTAAGGTGACTTTGTTTAACAATATAAACATGGTGCGGACCCGTGGTTTACAATAAAATAAGTTGCAAATGGACGTTGATGTGAACTTATTTATTGATTATTGCAACTTGCAAAATGTTGCCCCACATATGAAATTATTTAGTTGAAGATGTAGACTAGTAGGTATCGATTAGCAATCCATTGTATTATTCATACAAGTTGCTAATAAGTGAGTTTTAAAATCCATCAATTATTCATGACAGTTGGCGTGTCCTGGTTTTCTAACCTGAGAGGAAGGGGAATTCTGCTGGTTTAAATGATCCCTTGGTTTAGGTTGAGGCAGTTAGAAATCCTCAGTTTTCCTGATTTTGTTTACATAGAGAAAATGTGTAGAAGAATCTTATTATCAGTATTTGTACCTGGCAAAACTAATGGCCGAAAAACTACTTCCAGAGCCTCATGGACAAGCTTTGACAAATTTTCGGAGTATCATCTTGGTAAAGCCTTGCCTCCAAATAATGCAGGAGATCTCCGTTGCCAGAAAAAGGAGGAAGGTGTGGCAAGAATCGCCAAGGAGAAAAGGAAGGCACATCACATGTACAGAGGGCTGAGGCAGCGTCCATCTGGCAAATGGGCTGCAGAGATCAGAGACCCCATCAAGGGAATTAGAGTTTGGCTTGGAACTTACAACTCAGCGAAGGAGGCTGCAATTGTCTATGATCGTGAAGCTAAAAAGCTTAGAGGAAAAAAGGCCAAGCTTAACTTTCCTGAACAAGTCATTACCAGTGATGACTCTATGAACAAGGTGAATGTTTCTCTTCAATCTATGTCAAATACAAGCGAATCTTCTAGTAATTGCCCTCAGAATAACAAAGAGGAATATGGGGTAACTCCTGTTCCAAATCATGATATGGAAAAAGAGCGGCTCACCCCTGATGTGCCTAAAGAAGCAGTAAATGAGTATATGAAACATTTGGAGAGTGTGTTGGAATTGAATCCTCAAGCCAACACTCCGAAGCGCTTCTCAGTGGGTGTTGATTTCAACAGTGGTGTGCTACAATGTCATGAATCACAAGCCATAAGCTCGAGTTCGACAGAGAGGAAGAAAACCCATGAGTCATTGTGTGAATCATCAATCTGTTTCGATAGCATTATTGAAGAGGTATGTGAACACAGAACTCAAATAGAATCTCCAAAATCATTTGAGTGGGACATGGGTTTGTATGAGTCCCCATGTTTGTGGGGATGGCAGAATGAATTTCTGGAAGAGGCCTACAAACGAGGACTGCCGTTCCTCACTACGGGTGATCATCCAGATGAGGCGTGGATTGAAAATGAGGAAAGCCAAGTGACTGAATTTTATTGAAACCAGGTTTTATATTCCTTCTTAGTTTTCTATTGAACTCTGTAAAAGGATTGATTCTAGGGTTTGTTATTATATAACCGATGTGACCAATGATGTCTGTTTAACGTGGTTTGTGGCACTGTCTAATGCCTTAGACTTTACATTCGATGTGAATTGTAGAGTCATGTAGTTCCTATGTCAATTGCTAGAGATTGTAAGATTTTTAATACGCTAGTCTTCATAGCGTGCAGTTTTTGTTTTAAATATAACTAATGTTAATCATTATAGATAAATATAGACTTTAAGAGTATTTATTAGTTTCCATTGTGGAGGAATATTAGAGTAATGGATATGTTAATGGTGTTAACTATTTTATTGTAAAAATATTACACATTATATTTAATTATAGAGTTTTTACTTAATTTTTTAATATTATTTTAAAATTGTTGTGTAACATATTGTGATATGGTGTCAAGTTTTTATTTATTTATGAATATTTTTTATTTAACATCATATTATGAAGGGTAATAGTACAATATTTAAAATAAAGGGAGCATGGTAGAGAGGTATACTCAAAAAGTTTAATGAGACTAAGTCTAAAACAAAGATGAATAATAAAGACTAATAAAGTCAAATCCACTAAAGTCCAAGCAACTAAAGCAATGCAAGGAGGAGGATCTTTATCATTAGGATTATCCTAAACATCTTCAGGAGTATAATTATCAAAATTGAATCACAACTAGTGAGAGAACCTTCTTCTTGAAGAGTCATCTTAGGGCTATTGAGCATGGACTAGAGAAATGACCAACTCCAAATGGGGGGACTTGTTGAGTCAAGCTAGCTAGGAATATCACCATGCCTATGTGAAGAGATGAAAGGTAGTTTGAAAGGTTTGGACTAACCATCATAGGCATCACTATTTGTGGAAACTGGAGGTTGAGAGGCATGGTGGCCATGAGAGCACGAATTTCTATCATGCTTGACAAGCTAACTTTGCTCATGTCAATACCCTTGAGAAGGAGAGGAGGGATTTGACATAACTCTAGAAATACTACAAGGGGCATTCTCCCTAATGGTCCAATAGCTCCTAAAGATGCACAAATTCACATGCAACTTTACTAGCTTGCATTTGAATCTACATAAGCACATTAAAATAAATCAAGAATATAGTGAATAAAAAAGTGAACATTAGTAGAAAAAT
The DNA here is from genome assembly GCA_007258455.2 of Sequoia sempervirens. Taxonomy (NCBI): domain Eukaryota; kingdom Viridiplantae; phylum Streptophyta; class Pinopsida; order Cupressales; family Cupressaceae; genus Sequoia; species Sequoia sempervirens. The sequence continues at coordinate 706,467,936 of VDFB02281492.1, read as the reverse complement.
AAGAGAAAAGAGTCATATTTATATCTTTCCAAATACTAAATAGAAAACATGCCAAATTTGGGTATACTTGAGCAAGAAGTAAAGCCAATATGAAAGAAATACTATATGCCAAGAAAATAGATTAACTCTAAAATACTTGAAGAAATCATGAATGCAATTCTAAGCTTCCCAAGATTTGGGAAAAAAGCAGAAATGGTGCTTTAAGTTCTCCATTTGTCTAGAGAATGAAAAATGGGGATTGAGAATATTCATAAGATTTGAATGGTCACCCAAATAAAGGCCTTGATAAAGAATGTACTAGGTAAAGTGAGCCAACTTAGGCTCTAGGATTGTGAACCAAATGCATTGGAATCAATGATGCCAAATCCTAATAGAGGAAAAAATCTACCTCCAAATATTTAGTTAATCCACCATAAGAAGATGGGTGGATAACCATAAATAGTTTATACAAGGCCTATAGTTCTAAAAGGGTGTATCTAGGTACCATTTTTCAATCCTTCCACCAAGGTTTAAGAGTCCTAACCCAAAATTTTTGAAGTATTAAATGGGGGAATAACCTCAAGCATGAGATGGAAAGTCTCTTTGTCTTGGTTATTAAGCCTAAATTTCAGTTAGAATTCAAGACAAGAAAGAAAATTCTTGGTGGTTCTATTGCTGAAATTTGGTAACACATGAATACCTCTGTTAAAAAAATTCAAAGTGTTGCAAGGTGTGCACCCTTGGTCTCCTTGTGTTGCGTAATACAACACTTGGGTTCATGGCATGGCTTAAGTGCCTCCCATGGATTCATTAAATCTAGCAGTTGTATCGAGCATTAACAGGCCAATCTTTTGGTGTAACAACAACCATCTATGCAACAATTGATATAAGAGATTGGGTCATGGGTTTGAACCCCTTGCTTGCATTAGGGGTTATTATTTAAAGGTGTATATGCTTGGTCTCCTTGTGTTGTGCAATGCAGTGCTTGGGTTTGTGACATGGCTTAACTGCCTCCCATGGATTCATTAACTTTGGCGGTTGTATCAAGTATTATCAAGTCAATCTTTTGGTGCAATGAAAACCATCTATGCAACACAAAGCACATAGATCAATGGTAATTTGAATAGTGGTTAGTCTTAAAACAAAGAATTGAAGATTGCTAAATAGATTTTTGATTGATAAAAAGGCCATTTTGGAAATCATTTCAAGTCCAATGAAGCCAAGGATTGATAGCTTCCCATGCTTTCCAAATATTTTTGATAACCAAAATTCCTTAAATATTGATATTTTCCAACATGGTGATAAGATTAATACACATGTGTGGAAACCATTTTTTTTAACATATTTAAAATTTACCACTTAAACAAAGATGATTGGTAATCTAATAACTAAGCTTTTTCTAATTCTAACAATTAGAACTTTTCATAGCATGGAGAGTGAGGCCTTAAAAGAAAAGTGTACATAGGTAAACACACAAAAGTGGTTTACAATTTGAGTGAGGAAGGAAAAGTGGAAAAAAATGACTACATACAATTTTTTTTTGGTTTTTGGGGTTCGAATGAACGCTTTGGTTCAAGCGAACCAAAAAGGGTTTGAATGAACCTGGTTTATTCAAACTAGTTAAATGCAAGGTGGACCCCATCTTGCCAATTTTTTTGAAAACCTCTTTTTGAAGGGGTTCGCTTGAATCCTTGGTTCGAATGAACCCCACTTTCCCACCTTGCTCTCGGCACAAAAACTAGAATTTTGTCCATTTGAAGCTCGGGTTGAGGATGAAAATGGAGGAGACTTCGAACCCAATTGAATCGTAGTCCTCGAACGAGCTATCCAATGACTATAATTTTAATATGTTTTGGTTTTATTATCTATTTGTTTTTTAGTTTTATTAAACATAGGTTTTTCATCAAAATGAAGCTCTTTGTTTTGCACATGTGGAAAAATAGAAGATTATCAATTTTTTGAAAAATATGAGTGCATAGATATTGAAGTCCTTGATCCAAAAAAATAAAATTGAATTTTGATACATACAAAAAAAGTTACGTTATACGGTCTACTATGTCTGAATTGTAATTGGTTTGACTTCAAAACTTGATTAAGGAAAAAATATTCAATAAAAGACTATCTAACCAAGTGGAAGCACTAGATATCAGAGTTACAAATCTAAATTTGAAAGAATTAGAATTTTATCCTTCATGGAAAAAAGTTATCGTTATACGGTATCGTCACTCCTTAAAAATGTTGTTTTCTAAAAAAACTAGTTTTAGGGAAATGGAAAAAGAGGTGCAATATGATTCCAATTTTTTTGAAAAAAATATTTAGAATCTACAGAAAAAATGTCATGAAACTATAGTTTACATCATCTTCAAATTCCTCACGATTTTGCTGCTATAGGTGCCCAAAAGTGAAGATTTAGTAAGATTTTTTTTTTAAGTTTCTAGTTTGGCCAAAAATTGTAAACCACTATTGTGGGATCACCCACACACAAAAAATGAAACACTTAAACCCATGATTGATCCACTTCTAGGAAAAATGGTCATGTTGATTTAGTTTGAGAAAAAAGAATTGCCTATAGCACTGAGTATTTTTGTATTGCATGCTCAAACTATAGGGCTTCCAAAATATATCTAAGGGCTAAAGGGCTTATATGACAGTATTTTCTTCCTCAGTAAGAGTGGGAAAAGAATCATTGGAAAAATGATCAACAACCAACTATTAAAATATTTTGGAAGGGTTATCCCCTTGACTAGGGCTTGTGTGATCACACGAGCCACAAGGTAACCCAATCCTCTAGAAGTAATCTAACATACAGTGCTAGGGTAAGAGGGTAGCTCCTTGATACATGGACATGTGAAGCCCAAAAGATAAATATTGATAGCTAAAATTATGGATGAAATATAAAGTATTAAAAAATACAATCTCCACAAATAAGGTGAAATAAGACTCAAATCCAAGCACCTAAATCATGGTAAGGATAAATGACCATTCAATGCTATCATAATCCTTGGAAAAATAAATCTTCAAAAATATGGAAAGCTACTAAGAGATGGGGACCCATTCCATTCCTTCCCAAACAACAATAATATTTTCAAGAATAATTTTGAATTTAATGAAACCTATTTTTTTAGGAGGAACAATTTGAGGAAGCATAGGGTAGAGCTTGAGAGATAGATCTTTGATAATGATTTTGTAAGAAATATTCAACATAGTGATTAGATGTCGATTACTAAATTATTAGGATCACCAAATTTATGTCTAAACTTAACTTTCCCTTTGTTGATTAAATTTCTTAGGGATTTGGAATGAAGCACTGCAATATAGACCTTATGAAAGTCATTTCCCACTATAACCAAAAATAATTTATAATAATTTCAAGGGAGGCATCCAAGCTAGTAGTATTGTCACTAGATAGTAAGAAGAAAAATTTCTTTATGTCTTCTTTGGTAAGAATCTAGTCATAGAGAATATGTTTGGAATTGGAAACTTGGAAAGATACCACATTGAAGCATTTCTATAAATCAATAAATTGAGCTAGAGTATACTCCTCGGTAGCAAAAACTTGTCATAGCACCATAAAAAATATTGAATAATATTAGGAACATATTATTTTAACTTTATATTTTGAATGATTTTTTTTTTTAATGAGTATTGGATTTCACTGACAAATTTCCACTATAATTAATCATCACTACCATATATTCATCTTTTACATGAATGATTCTTAATGGAAAAAATTATTTAATTTTGTTGATTTTACTTCATAGAGTGGCTCAAATATCTAAATGCATAAGATATAGATTCATTCTAGAGATCTTGGAGTTTATCCCAAAGATATGTAGGTTCATGTGCATAATTTGATAAAATATTTTGATAGGTAATTTATAATGAAATAAATTGCACTGTAATAGAAAATTATTATATGAAATTACAGTGTAGAAAAATGTACTCTACATTTTCACACTATTTTTGGGTCCATTAATTAATTAGACTCAATTAAGCCTCTAATTGACCCAATTATGCATTTACAAGTGTAATTAATTTCAATTTCCAAAAGGGGAAGTGTAATTTAATTAATGCATTTATCATTATTAACACCTCAAAATTCAAATATCCTGATTACTTAGGTTAGGACCCATTCACCCATGGGCGAATGGTTCTCCTTTAAGTTACAAATTGAAAATTCAAATATGTTTTTGGTGGTATTTCATGATGCCAAATTCATATTCAAGTGTCATCTTGTAATATTTATTTTTGGGAAATTAGAAAATCATCTATAAAAGCAAAGGTTATTTTATCAATTCAAAACACCTAGCAAGAGATCAACTTCCATATGAGAAAATATTATTTTCAAGAGTAGTGAAGAATAGAATTATTAGGCATCTACAATAACAATCAAGATCTCAACCATCATATCAAAGTCTTTTACAATCATGGATGTTTTTGGAGCTAACATTGTGATGTATGTTTCAAAGATCAAGTCAAGCATTCAAGTCCTATTTCAAGTATCAAGATCCACATCCATTGAAGTAATTTCATGCAAGATCAAGATTAATATTGTAGACTTCCAAAGGTTTATTCAAGGGTTTGGTGAGTTGCAACATAACATTGTTCATTAATCATTCCTTTCATGTTTCATTATTTCAATTCAAGGTTTAATTACCAAAATGGGGTTTAACTAAGGAAAAATCCTATTCACCAAAAACAAACCATTTCTCCCTCTTTTGTTTGTGTTGTAGGTCCTAGGTTGAAGTGAAAATGAAGAGTGGATATCTCTAAAGTGCAAAATTGCAAAATTTGCAAAAGTTGTCAAAGTTGCAAGAAAAGTTGTCAAGATCATGAAAACTCATATCTCAGATTTATTTTTTGTCATTTTTGAGTGAAACCAATGGGAAATTTCATCTCATATATGTGTTCAAAGGCTCTCAAAATTTTAGTTCAAAAAGCTATCTTAGGACCCACTTGCCATTTCTGGACACTTAGCAACTAATTTTTGAGGCAAGTTTTAAGTGTCTTTCACTCATCCAATTTGCTCAAAACTTATTTTTTCTATTAGATATATGCTTCATCTACATAAATTAGATCTTATGTTATAGATTTGAGGTCATTTATTGTTAAAAGGCATAGGACAACTGAGAGGGGGGGTAAATTAGTTGTCACCAAAATTAAATACAAAAATTCAAGACTTATGAACTTCACAACCACACTATTATGTTATTAAGTATGAACATGAAATGCAAATAATAGAAAGTAAAATCAACACAAAGAACACTAGATTTTACGTGGAAAACCTAATGAGGGAAAAACCATAGTGAGGATTAACTCACAATATAAAGAAATAGGAAAACCAAATATAAAGGCTCATTGCCCTAAATAGGACTTACTGTCCAGATACAAAAGAAAACAAAAAATCCACCACAACAATTTGCACACATCCACAACCTTGACCAAAATATTGTAGAAACCTTCACCTTACTGCCTTTAGGAATCTAACATATAATGAAGTACTACTTCCTCAACTCACTTTTTTACACTTCTCTTTTATTTGAGGCTTACTTCATTACTTTTCATCATCTAATTATTTGCAATTCAACTTTCATTTATATCATCTTCAACCTTAGAAACTTTGTCCAAGGTCAACCACACAAGCTTCATTTCATAAATTCAAATTAGGTCAGCAACTCAACATTCCCGCAGTGGAAAGGAATGAGAGTGGACCAATAAAACACTTAACCAAGACAAAAAATAATGTCTCAGATCAACCACATGCTTCTTAATTAAACTTAATTCTTCATATGAAGTGTAAACACCAGGTCAACCAAACCTAATGAAAACACAAATGAAAATTAATGTACATGATTTTCAACAAGAAGATAACATGTAGATGATGTAACACACTTCATTATGTATGAGAACACATCTCAGGTTCCTTCAAATACATAAAGTGTAAAAACTTTTGAACACCAAACTCCTTCCATCGGTCCATCTGAACTGTGCAAACACATACAGTTACTTTGAAACTTAACTTATGGATCACCAAACCACATAGATCTTTTCCAAAACCTAGAGAACATCATTATAAGACACACTCTAGATCCACAAGATCATAAACAAAACAATGAAGGAATATGGAGTAGAAACAT
>VDFB02281492.1:706401047-706461720 GCA_007258455.2 Sequoia sempervirens | reverse complement strand
TTTTATGTTATCTTTGTAACTCTGTCCCCTTGCAAGACACATTACTCTCTTTTAATTTAGAGGACTATTCTTTGTCATGATTGAATGTCCATGTCCTTTCCAGGTTTAAAACTTGAAAGACATTGCCATTGTAACATTGTATCATCTATCCATTCTATTTTTGTCTTTTCCATAACTTCCTTGGTTTTTGCATGTTGGCACTATCATGTCCTTAGTAATGTTTATCACTTGATACAATAAGCAACAAGCCTTTGCTAAACACTGCCTTGACATCAAGAGACCTCCAAAAACAATGAGCTTCTTTAAAAAACCGTAAAGGTGTGAGACAATAGTAAGTTGCTAAAGATGCTCTAGACTATGGGGAAGCTAATTCAATAGCATCAGTTCCTTCGGCTATAATATGAGAAAGAAACTAATTGACATTTTGTTGCTTTAGCATCCCTATTGAATCCTTTTGAATCTAATCTCTGGTTATTGCATTAGATTGGTCTTGGATATTAACAATTGATGTTCTTGTATGCCCCTTAATCTTCCATATTGTCATTCTTTTGCATCACTTTATGCTTCATGTAGTTCTATCATTTTTCAATACCTCACATGTATCTTCTCACACTGTTACTAGCATGATGAGTTTCTTTACCAAGTCTGCCCTTTAAGACCTCATGATTTGATGGAAATTTCATGCCTTCCACAATACCTTTGCTATCCTCATCATAGTGAACTATCTTTATTGGATTGATCATGAGTCATATTTGAGAAGGCTTATCTCTTCTATGCCATGTTGTCCTCTTTATTCACTTAGGACTGTCTCTGCCAACTCTAAAGGTAACTGTCATATTCACTTGGCATCATGACCTCGACTCAAAAATGAGTTTCATCTCTTGAGTTGGTGTTGCAAAGTGACAACCATTGATGAATATACCATGCTCATGAGCATTTACTGTCTTACTTTCTTGATGCAAATAGTTGTCTTCATAGGTCATGAGAATTATGAATTTCCTTTTGGTGTTTTGTGGATTCTTCACGTTTAGTTTCATCATTGATCCCTACAACATTGTAGTATTTTTTCTATACATTACACTTCTTTATGCACTTTGCAAAGAAAAAACATTTAGTATGGCATAGTGATCCCAAATTGTATTCTAGAAGAGACACACTATTTGATTCCAGAATGCTCTCTATTTTTGTCTCATTGAAATAGTAGTAGCATACTTTAATATTTAGAATGCAAAGATTTTTGAATGTCTTTTCATTCATTTTAGGCACAAAACAAATTAAATGTTTTCACACCTTCTCTTGAATTTCTTACATAAGCATTGCTCACTATTTTTGCATTGTACTAGATCACTGTAGCATACCTTTTCATTTGAAATTCTCTTGTTTCCTTTAAAACTTGTTTGCTGATTATAAGACAAGTCTGGAAAAACATGGTACCCATGTCTATCTCCATTCTTTTGAGAACACTATTGATTTAAAGATACATGCTTCTGTTCATGATACTCTTTCATTTGTCCATGATATGATTCTTTCATGACACTATCTTGCTCACCTTGTGCTGCTTGAATTACCCCCTGGAAACACTATGTTTGTATGCACTGTCTATGAAGTTAGAACTAGGAGTTCTACATAAACATAGCAATAGATTATTATAATTGCTTATTTAAATGACTCTATTTCTTTGATATAGCCTTCTGGCTCTGCTCTCATGATGTTGATAACTCTTTCCAATGCTTTCAAATGCTCATTCCTTTGCTAATTGTTGTTACCCAATGTATTGTCTTTTACTTAGGAATCCTTTCATAACTGTGATGTCATGCTACTCCTTCATTGTATTCTTGGCATACCTATGTTGACAGATAGAGGATGCAGATCTATCATTACTTCCTATAGCATTGTAGTTTTTTGTGAATACTCATTTTATTAGTAGCAAGATGATTATCAATGCATGTTAGTTACTCATCTACCTCAATTTTATTTCCTTTCTCATGCATTTCTCTTTGGGACAACATACTAACTGATGGCTTTGGCCTTGCATTCAATTGCTCACCTTATGCTGCTCCATGTAACTCATGATAGATCCCGATAGGAATTGATAGTTCCTCTACTATGTGATTATCCATAATTGAACTTGATGCATTTTTGCTTCAGTTTTCACCATTATCACATAAATCATCTGTTTCTTGGGAAGAGACAAATTGTTTCATCTTTGAATGATTGTTGTCCTTCTTCTTGTTCCCTTCTTTACTAGCTCCTTGAAAATGATGACAATGAAATACAACTCATATCACTATTTAAATGGACTTTGGATCCACTTAAGAAGATTGAAAGACATATCTAGCAGAGTAAGATTTCCAAGAAGAAATGACCGCCCCTTTGATTAGCATGATGGAAGCCTATTGTTTGATTCATTGTGAAAAGATGAAGAGTAATCTTTCTTGATATTTCACACCGTTTTGTTGCATATTTTGAATTTGATAATGAAAGTTGTTTAGCTATTATGATTCCATATTGATTTAATGCATCAAGAATAGGTTTATCATTGATTTGATCAAGTTGCTCAATTTCCTATCCCTCCCAAAACACAAGAGGGCAGCATGCTGGGCTCAACCCTCATGGGAGCCACATTTTACTCCACATGCTGTAATCAACTGAAATAAAATAGTAACAAAGATCAGTCCTATACCTACACAAGAAGAAAACATGTTAGATAAACATAGCATATGATAGATGTGTGATAACTCTTTTGTCTTCTTGGACATCTATGGTATGCTATCTATTTTAATGCTTATGAAGATTAGATTATATGTTTATGGATGTTTGCACATATTTTGATTAGTGACCCTTCATTGCTCTAACAACACTCTTCTTATAGATGCAGGGAACCTAGGGGAAGCAAGGAGAGTATCAACTGGAAGCATGAAAAGTGAGAGAGACTGAAGATGATACATGACAAGACAGCCAAGATTCATCATTCAGGCAATGACAAGTGCCCCTTATCTTTATGTTCATTCTTTCTTTATCTGTAAATGTATAGTTTTTTCTTTATATGCATTAAAATAGTCAGTTCCTCAGCTTGTGAGGGACACTATACACTTATCATTAACAATAAAGACTACATTTTGGGAAGATTATGCACTTTTTCCTATGTTATGTTATATGCATTTGCATGAGGCAATGTAGTACTATAGTCTTCTGATATTTCTTTATGCACATGAATGTGACATAGCAAAGTTAAAAATGTACCTTATTTTTACTTGTAAAACATAAAAAACATCACTAGTTTGGGCTAGTAGCAAAAATAGGTAACAATAGGTACATTGAAATTGTGTGAAACCAAGAAGTGCATGTAGGAGAAACAAAATTTAAATAATTTAAGGGTGTACAAATTAAGGCACACATGCATGAGGAAAAAATCACTTGGATTCACTGATATCATGGAAGGGACACTCACTTGAAAAAGGTATGATGGCAAACCAAAGGAAAACATCAACCCTCCATGGCACTTTATATCATAGTGTGAGTACAAAAGGCACAACAAGATGTGCAAAATCCACAAAAAGTATACACCAAAATGATACTTCATCACAGTGCATCTACAAAAGAGAATGTGTATGAAAAAGATGTCTACAATTCCCAAATAGGACAAAATACTAGAAATTCATGAAGAATAGCCAAAAATAAGTTATCCCACACAAAAAAATGTTTCTAGGAGCTAAGACGTCCATGTAATTCACTAGAGTGTGAAAAAAACTAAAAATCAAATAAAATTTACTTGGAGAGAAATCTACAAATAGCGCATGGATGGCTATGAAGATAACTGAAACACCATCCTAAAGTTGTTGGAATCACAAAAAATGGAGAAACAGATCAAAATTTATGAGCTCGGGACTAAAAATAGAACCTCTAACTTTACAGGCTTTAGAATGCACTAGAAGCAAAAAAAAATGATGAGACCCAGACTATTGGAAAGTTGGTAGAACTAGATTTTTGATGATATCTTGTTTGCCAAAATCTGATATTGTATGCCCAAATTATGGCCAAAAGAAAAAGACCCCCTTTAGGGCACAAAGGGGTCTTGAAGGGTCCATGCAAGTGTTCGTACCGCTGAAATCATGTTGAGGCTATGTTGATATCAACAAAATATTCCCTTATAGAGGGAAAAAAATCATCCCCAAGAACAAAAAACTTTGCTAGAATATTTCTTGAGATGTTGTTGGAAAAGGTGAAAACCATCAACAAACTTCTACGATTTCTAAAAAAAATTATCGACTGCCGTAAAAGTGAAAAAGTGGTTGGGAAAGTGTCACCGCCTATTTTTAGTGGCCACTAGGCAATTATTTGAATAGCCATTAGTGAGGAAGGCTACCATTGGTTGACAATAAATGAGTGGCTAGGAAGGTATAGGGCCTGTAGAGCCTGACAAGAAAGTACCCTATGGGTACCACCTTGAAAATTCCGCCCCGCATGAAATAAATCACCCAAAACAAAAAAATTAAACCAACATCTTTAAAAAAAAAATGTTTTTTATAAAATTTCTAAAAAAAGAGAAATTTTAAAAGATTACGCCAACTTGATTTTTTTTGATCTATGCACCCACAAAGCCCTGTAGGGGCTGTATGGCCCATGTATAAAAGAAATTTCCTTAGAAGCTCCCGACACCAAAATAGGGTGAATTTATAGTCAAAATTCGTTGAATCGGCCACCTGAATCCAATGACGAGGGCCTTTTTGCGCCAAAATTCATAAAAAATGCAACTACCCTCTAGATCTAAAAAAAAGAAACTGCTTCAAACCCTCACAAATTTGACCTCAAGAATCTAAATTAAGCCAATGGTGTTGCCACAATAATGGGTTACACTTTTTGGGACATTTTGATTTTTGCCTGAAATCACATATTTTTGGAAAATATAATGATTTAAGACTTTAAAGGTTCCATTTAAATGATTTTACTTAAAAAAGATTTGATCAAACCCCCTTAGATCAAACCCACTTGGATAGAACCCCATTATTTTTAAACCATACCTATAATGGAGTCTCCTTTACACCTATCAAAATGCTGATAAAAAACAACTTTAATTTACCTTTTGGGCGATCAAATGAATTCATTTAAAATTTATGTTTTGCAAGTATGTAGCCCTTATTATAAGCTTCCCAAAAAGTATAATTTTAAATATATTTAATTTGATTATTATATTTATTTCTTATTTTTTGTCAATGTAGGTTTTTCAACGAACATCAAGTTCTTTGTTTCACACATACGAAAAAATAGGAATATAATTTTTTTTTCTAAAAAATACATGTGCACTAGGTAATGATGCCCTTATTCTAACAAAAAAAGAATAAGTTAATTCAAATGCATACAAAAAAGGTTATGCGGGGCCGAAGTACACCTTTGTCCAAATTATAATTACTTTGACTTGGAAAATTAATTAAAAAAAATATGTGACCAAAAGTTATGAAAAAATATCCATGCACTAGATATTGGTGTGACAAATCTATTTTAAAAATTAGAATTGTATCCTTTCTATAAAAAGAGTATGCAGTCTAAAGTAAACATCACTTTTTAAAAATGTTGTTTAGTAGAAAAAATAAGTTATTAAAAATTACATAAAAGGATTCACAATTTAGTTTTTAATTTTTTTTAAAAAATATAATTAGAATCTACACACAAAGTCTCACAAATCACTAGTTTGATTCATCTTCAAATTCTTAATGGTTTATCTACTATTGGTGTAAGAAAGTGAAGATCTGGTGAAAAATGCTGATTTCAATGTCAAGTTTGGCCAAAAAGTGTTACCAATTATTGTGGGATCATGAAACAAAAGGAAAATATAACTTTTTCAATGGCTCTAAATCCAATGGTGAGGTTCTTTTTGTGCCAAAATGCACCTAAAAATTGCCCACCTTTGAAATTTGCAAAAAAAGAAAAGGGGATTCAGATTTGAAGTCTCTAACCCTTGTTAAAGAAAAAAATCTCATAAAGAAAGAGGGGGTTCATTGAATTGAAGCTCTGATACCATGTTAGAATTGTGAAAAATATGAGCCACAAGATCAAATAATGAACAAAGGCACCTTCCACACAAGAGATCTGCAAACAATATATGTAATATTCCTCAACAAGAAAAATCTATAAAATGAACCTCAAGAATCTTCAAGGAAAACAAAAGTCCTCAAAGGTTGAGATTTCGAGAGTAAATCTCCAGAGTTATAATACAATGAGGGTTGAGTGCTTATAAGAGCAAAACCTTGAATGAGAAAGGGATCAGATCATGATAAGTTTCAACATCACATGAGATGAGACATAATGATCTAATATTATCTCAACTAATAAAAGCATAAAAACACTCCTAAGTTTAGCTTAAGTGCATGCAAATAAATTAGACTAATAATATTAGCTAATGCATGATTACTCTAACACAAAAAAGTTTGGTGATAAATGAAAATTTCAAATCTTTGTACTCTTGTCTTATAGAAGAGGTTACAATTTTGTAGTTTGGTGATATTTCAATTGATATCTATATTCTTAGCATATTGAAGACATTAAAATTTAATAAGTTTTGTGGTATTTTATAATTTTATATCTATGTTTCTTATATTATTCAATTTTTTTGATCTCTATAACTTTAGCATACTATTTTTTTTGCAATATATTTGTACTCTTGGAAGTGGAGTGAGTTCCCTTACATGATTAGCTATTTCTATTAGTACATATGTTGGATATCCATACACTACTTTAAAGCATCCATATTAGCATAGGGAAGGAGGATGTTGATAAGGTTATACAAAAACCTATTTTGTGCTTATTATATAGTCATTGTAATCTAAAAGGACACACCAATTTGAGGCATCTTGTCAAATAGTTCACGTGCCTTGTCATGCTTCCACAATTTGCATACATGTATACTAGGATAGTTGTAACTAATTCATCTTGAAAATACCCCCCTTCATTTATCCTTTGATGTGTGTACATCCTATAATCAAAAGATATTATTTTGGCATGGGTATTTAGGATGTTGGCATAAGTTATAAGATTTTGATTTACACTTGTCCTAATGGTGTTTTTAATAAACCATCAATTTTGTTAGATTGTTGAATCATAGATAGGATAAGTGTTATAATTATAACAAAATTGTTAAGAAAAAATTAGTTTCAAATATATCCCTTGCACCCCCAAAAAAATATAATATGAGTACATAGTAGGAACTACTTTCCAATGCAACTCTTGTTTGAAAGGAAATATGCATCCACCTAGGATAATTTCCACATAAACCAAATAGAGAAATGTATGTACACAAGTATTCAAAATCTATATACAAAAGAATAGACAACATACCATCAAAGATGACAAAAAATATACCCTAGGAAAATCCTCAAGATGGAAAAACCTAGCCTCCAAAAGCATCCATAACTCATGTATTATTCAAAAATAAAGATTACACTACATCTTTAGAGTCTCCATGAATACCCTTGAAAATGTCATGCCAACTATTTCTTTCCCACTTATACACAACACAACACCCATTTTTTTTGAACCAACTCACACAATTCATATTTAAGACATTGTTATTGCGATTAATTGCACCATTCTTATAATGACATCAAGAACATACTAAAAATAGTACAAGGAAGAAAATGATCCCAAAATATTTAAGACAAAGACTCTAACTTATTTCCAATGAAAAAAGCAACCTATTGGCCTAGAACATTTAAAAGGAAATACATTCATCTACAATTTCCATCTAATAGCGATACGACACCACCAAAACACAATTGTCCTATGAAAATTATTTCTCAAAGTTTTTGTTGTCAAAATATACTCAACAATTATTAATCCTTACAAAGGTTTGTTTTCTACTTCAATAATTAAAGTTCAACTATGAGGTTAGCTATAACTATCCCATACTATTTGAAATTAATGATTTAGTTTGACTACTCCATTTATTTCCACTTAAGTAAGGCATTATAGTTTTCTATCATGTTATCAACAACTCATAAGTGTACCTATTCATACCTCTTTTCACAAACTACTTATTGACCATTTTCGAAGCCAATAGTGTAATTTTTTTTTAAATTTATGAGTTAAATTTTAATGAGTAGTAAATATAATATTCTAAGACTTGAACAACAAAGTTTAAAACATAGGAAAGTACGTTGCTTAACATTCAATTATGAGCAAAATAAATCAACTTAATTTCATGCAATAGTATTTACCAAAAGTCCTTACAAAATTAAATTTACCCATGAATTGATTTTACCAGAACCAAGTGTATTTGTAGACTATTGGATTTATTTAATATGAAGAAAGAGGAACTTGCCCTCAACCAAGTCTATTCAAAGTTTATGTTTGTCTATTTGTACATATTATCCTAAATTAAACTTAATGGGTTTCCAAGTCTAACATAATGAATATATCCAATAGTCTAGAATATTAATTAATCATGGTTATCAATATGATAATGAAATCAGATAACTATTTGAAATTTCATTGTTAGATACAAAATCAATCTTGATTAAAGGTGGTAAAGTTCACCGATTTCGATCAATCTTAAAACCAAGCATAAAAATATACATTATTACTTGAGAGAATATTTAATTTATATTTAATTATTATCACTACTTGTAATGATACTTGCAACTAATCTAACATGTTCAAACTATTATATTATTTAGAGTTAGAGAAAACTATAAATTTCCAATTTATCTTCCACATAAAACTAAACAAGAATTTTATCTTTTTAACTAAAAACTAATTTTAAAATTAAATTTGAAATGCACTAAATATTGTTTCCTCTTCATGATCATTCTTTTTTTGTTTTTAGACTGATATTTACTATGGATTTTAAAAAAAAAAATTCTTCGATCCAATTTCTGCGCTTCCACTATTACAAGATGAAATCATAATTTTCCTATTCATATTTACAGATAGCTGTATTAATTTACACTTTAAACAAGTTGGTGATTTTTGTAAGTTATAGAGGAGATCAAACAAATATTAAAATGAAATCCAAATTGCCTCATGATAGATTGGCATCGACCTCCCTCAAATTCCATTGAATTTTATTGCAGAAAAAGTTTGTGGGGCTGCACCTCGTCCTTGGGAATTCATAAACCCCAAGGGCTATGACCCCTCCATAGTCACCCTCCTCAGGCATATGGGGGGTAACCTATAAGAGGTTCCTCCCCCATCGACCTGGGGAAGGGTTGAATTAACAATTTTTTCCCTTTTATTTAAACTTTGATAAATTTAAATATTTATAAATTTTAATATTGGGCGGGTGCAGGAAGATGGGGGGCCAATTTGTGGCCACCCATCTTTGCTTTTTTTAAAAAGCCATAATGCACTCGTGTTATAGCGTGCTCACATTATGGCTTAGTGTGATTGAGCCTAAGGCTTGGTTACACCAAATCTATAACGCGTTATAACATGAGCACTTTATTGCATATTAAAAGAAAAAAAGAAAACTCATTTTATTTTTCTACTATTCTATTTTCTCCATCCACGGCCTGCAAACCCTTCCCAAATGCGATCACATTATTGAGAGCTCAAACTTCATGATTTCTTCACTGATTCTTCGCTAGAATTCTGCCATGTCGACGAGGAGCTCAAAGGAGTAAGTTTTTTTTTGTGAATTTTTTATTAAATATGTATTTAATATGTTTTTGATGTTAATTTCTTTAATTTTCAAGAGTTGATACTCCACCTCCTTCTCCTCCTTAAAATCCTTCTTCACCTCATGCCCAAATACTTGCTAAACAACAACCCCAACAACCACCTCCAATAATTCCTTAACATTCCCCTAGAACTCAACAAAATTTAATGGGGGAAATTAGAAATAAAAAAAATTGAGGAGTTAATTGCGAGGTTGAAAGATCCTGCAAGTTCAACCTGACAAAGAACCATGCTTGTGTAATCACTTGAATCTATGTTAACACATGTAGATTCAATTAGAAAGCAAATAAGTCATTGGACAGAGAAGAGAAATGAGTATAGAGAATATTATGCAGATAAACTATCCTACAAACAAGTCAAAAATGAAAAAATACAAAATTTGACTTGTGTTCCCATTTCACAAACCCACGAACAAATCAACCTCTACACCCTACAAGCAAGAGGTTCCCTATCCATTGGTGTAACCACCAAGGGATAAATAACCATTTTTGGCAAAGGTGGTGGATGGTTCTTGACCATCCTCCATGCAATAATAATGAGGTCCCACAATATTTTTGAGGAAACTCTACTACGAGTTTGTCCTCAATAAAGTGCCAAACTATTTTGATATGCAGGACTTTTAGGATAGAGGTGGGGGGTCAACATAGGATAGACCAGGGGCATGTCTTGACTTGTAGCAGCCAGTGAGACAAGCACTCACCAGACCAACCTATGAGCATGTGGCTATCCCTTCTATTGTGAAGGAGAGTGCCGAGATTGAGACACTAGAGTCTATTAGTTCCTTGACCTGTAGCATCATAGCATATGCTAGTCTTGCAAGAAATTTTGAGCTGGGCGAGACTTCGAGGAGTAGGGTTCCACCCCATACTTGTCAGGCTTGTAGGTAATCCTATGATTATGACCTCATGGATAGTCAAGAGGCAGGTGCATAGGTTACATTTGCAACCGAGTTTGGTGATGATAAATTCCCTCCTGAATGAGCCTTTCAGCCTTGATACTTAGGTAAATGTTAGAAAGTTCATTGAATTTAATTTATTAAATTTCATTTTTGAAATGCAAGATTAACTAATTTAGTTTAATGATTATAATGAAATTTCAGGGTCATAACATTCATTCATTTTTCAATGGTCCTCCACCTTCGTATTACACTATGACATATACTGCTGAGGTACGTAACTAGTAAAAAAATATAAATATTACATGTGAATAGCATTGTTATATGAATGGTATTCTAATATTTTTATTTTGGATGTTGAATAGGCTAATCTTGGATATTTCACGACGACAACTCCTAGTGGAGGTGGAGTTCAAAGCTTCATTGAGGTAATAAAATAAAGAGTTTAACTAATGAATTGTACTTAATAGAGTTTTGTAGTTTATATTCATTTTTTTTATTACATTGAATTGCACATATTTCAAACTCAAACCATTACTTCACATTGCTTAACTAATAACTAGATGTTGATAGATGCCAAAATTTCAATTACAATATAGTTTTTTAGAAAGTTAACATAAGCAATTATGCAATTACTTCACATTGCATAACTAATAACTAGGAGCAATTACCAATTGCATTTTCTTGTCATGTTATTCCATGAGACCACATTTTATTGAGGCATTTTTTCAACCATATCATTTCCTTGTCTATGCTATAGCTTACTATCATGCTTTGATAGATTTTTTCCCAAATCTAATCCCATCCTCCATCTTCATCCTTAGATCCTATTCTTCCAATCCCCAAGTTCATTTCTAACCAATCATCCTAATTTCCATCCTCATCCAAAATAAATACCAATCTTTCTTCTTCCAATCAATCCTCCACCATTTCTAACCATCTAATCTATCCTCCATCCAACCTAATCTATTCTAATCCACCTTCATCCATTCCAACCAACCCCAACCATATCGATGATGATGAGGATAGCCTTTGTGACCAACCCGAATATAATCCCAATGATGATAATGAAAGCATTTTGGATCACCTTGAATCCATTTTCAATAGAAAAAATGCTCCAATTTTCCACCAATCCCCCATCCATATAATCCCCATCCACCACCACTAATTTTATCCTCACCCACTACTTCCATAATTATAAGGATGCCATGCTTATATGTCTCCTTGGCATTCATACTTAACTTCCATCCTCCCTACCTTCAATCCCAATCCATCTCCTCTTGCTTATCCTTCCCCTTCCTTTGACATGAGGGAAACCAAGCCTTTAGCCATAATTCCCCTCCAAATCATTTTCAAGGTCCTCATCCTCATCCTTAATTTACCAATCCATGGAAGCTTCCACATCTTATTCCACTTGTTCATATCCCACTTCCTTAAAATACACATCACCATTTCATCCCACCTCTTGATGTTGATAGGGAAATGCAACATGGTGTATCTGTTGCAATAGACAGCTCAATGGCTCTCATGGGGGTATGAGGTAGATTAGTAAATTTCAAATTACATTTGTTGTTATAGTTGTTTATTATTGAAAAATTAAATGATTATTAATTTTTAGTTTAATTTCTATTTGGATGGTTTCTATAGGAATTTGGCATGCTACAACTTGAGCATGCCGCTCTTATGTTGGAGGAGAGAGATCATTAGTAGGTGATAAGTGATTATTTTGTTAAATATTTCATTTTTTATAATGTAATTTCTATATATTAATGTCCATACTTTTTATTATAACAACTAAAGATCCATGATGAACTAAATAGGAGGAGCAACCCTTGAGTTCAAATTAGACCAGTCTCATACACATCTCCATCCCCTCGATGATCAATGTTTGTGTGTGATCTATTTTCTTCACCCCCAGGGCAATGACTTTTTATTGGGGTCCTTTGTTGTATGCCTATATGGCATTTGTGGACATATATTTTGTATTGTATATACTTGACATTGTATGCCTATATGGAATTCTTGTAATCCTATATGGCTATTTTGTATGTATGTTATACTTAGATCGACATATATTGATGTATGCCTATATGGATGTTTGGTTAGTACACATATTTTTATTGATGGCGACTATATGTGCATTATAAGTCCACGCTTCAATTGATATTTGTAGATGGTTTACCTCAAATATATAAAATACAAGTGTATTACATGATTTCTCTATATACTTCATGTGTTCATGTGTATGCTTCATGCTTCCAGTGTATACTTCATGTATTACGTGTATTTGAACATGAATGCTTCATGCTTCCTATGTATACTTCACGTATTATGTGTTTTCACATGCATGCTTCATGCTTCCCATGTATACTTCATGTATTCACATGTATGCTTCATGCTTCCTATATATACTTCATGTGTTCATGTGTATGCTTCATGCTTTCGATGTACACTTCATGTATTATGTGTATTTGAATATGTATGCTTCATGCTTCCTATGTATACTTCACATATAATGTGTATTCACATGTATGCTTCATGCTTCATGTGTATACTTCATGTATTGATGTGTATGCTTCATTCATTCATGTGTTCACATGTATGATCCATGCTTCCTATGTATACTTCATGTGTTCATGAATATGCTTCATGCTTCTTGTGTAGAGTTCGTGTATTATGTGTATTCACATGTATGCTTCATGCTTCCTATATATACTTCATGTGTTCATGTGTACACTTCATCCTTCATATGTATACTTCACATATTACGTGTATTCATGTGTATGGTTCATGCTTCCTCTGTATACTTCTTATGTTCACATGTATGGTTCATGCTTCCTATGTATACTTCATGTATTACGTGTATTCACATGTATGCTTCATGATTCCTATGTATACTTCACGTATTATGTATATTCATGTGTATGCTTCATGCTTTCTATTTATACACCATACATGTTCACATGTATGCTTCATGCTTACTGTGTATACTTCATACATTATGTGTATTCGCGTGTATACTTCATGCTTCCTATATATACTTCACTATTTACCATTATTCACATGTATGCTTCATGCTTCCTAAGTATACTTGATGTGTTCACATGTATGCTTCATGCTTCCTATGTATACTTCATGTATTATGTCATTGAAGAATTCAATCAAGAATATAATTGAAGGCAATATTGCAAATAAATTAATTTAGGTTCTCACTAATAGTGATGATATGAATTTGGTTGTGACTTTTCAAAGTCGAAAAGTTGCGACCCTTCGAATAGGAAAGACTACAAAACTTTTATAATGAAGGGAAGTGACCATGCCTAGTGTATATGTGCCCACCTAAAAGTGTTAGTGCTAATGGTTTGGCCCCACAAAGAACAAAACAAAAAAGTATCCTACCTTGCAACTTTACACTACATGCATCTAATAGTTTTTTGGGGCATTAAAAAAACTTTCACCATGGGAAAATGACTTGGAGCCATAAAAAATCATGAGAGGTTATTTTAGAGGGGCCCTAATGTGATCTCATGGCTTTAGAAAAGAATGTTTCTAAGTTCCATGATTTCTGAGTAACAAATCATCAAAGTTTGCTTCCTTTTTGCACTTTAGTCTCTTAAGAGAAATCACGGGTGCAATGTAGCTCAAACCAATCCGAGATGTTTGGGTATGAAACAAGACCTTTCCTAGCATAAAATTGCCCATTCAAATGTGTTGGAACTGTCGGTTCAGTCGTATGATGAACATAATGAAAGTTACACCACTTTGCAACTTTACACTACATGCAACAAACACTTTTTCCATTAGCTAAAAACTCTTCACCATGGGAAAAAGACTCAGAGCTATCAAAAAATGAGAGAGATTATTGTAAAGGGGCCCTATGTAATCCCGTAGCATCATACAAAATGTTTCAAGTGACACGGTTTTTGAGTAATCACTCATCAAAGTTTTCCACCTTTTTGCACTTTGGTCTCTTAAGAGACTTCGCTGGTACAATGTAGCTTAGACTGTTGACATGTTTGGGTGTAAAACATGACCTTTCCTAGCATAAAAATACCCATCTAGATGTTTTGGAATAGTTGGTTTGGTCGCATGATGAATAAAACAAAAGTTACACCACCTTGCAACTTTACACTGCATGCATTTGACCAGTTTTCCTTCAACTAAAAACTTGACACCATAGGAAAACACCTCAAAGATATAAAAAACTAAGAGAGGTTATTATATAGGATCCCTACATGATCACGTAGCCTCAGAAAAAATTATTCTATGTGACACGGTTTATGAGTAATTTCTTGTCAAAGTTTGTTTCCCTTTTGCACTTTGGAGATCTTAAGATACTTTGTTGGTACAATGTAGCTTAGATTGTTCCAACATGTTTGGGTGAAAAAAAATACCTTGCATAGCATAAAACCACCCATACAAACACATTGGAATTGTCAGTTTGGTCTGAAAATGAATAAAACAAAAGTTACACCACCTTGCAACTTTACACTGCTTGCATTTGACCCATTTTCCATCAAATGAAAACTTTACACCATGATAAAATTCCTAAGAGATATCAAAAACTAAGAGAGGTTATTGTAGAGGGGCCATAGATGATCCCATAGCATCAAACATAATGTTTCTAAGTGAAATGGTTTCTAAGTAATTTCTCGTCAAAGTTTGTTGCCCTTTTGCACTTTGGTCTCTAAGAGACTTTGGCGGTACAATGTAGCTCAGACTGTTCGGAGATGTTTGGGTGCAAAAAGGACCTTTCCTAGCATAAACCAACTCATCCAGATGTGTTGAAACTTTTGGTTTGGTTCGAAGACAAACAAAATGAAAGTTACACCACCTTGCAACTTTACACTACATGCATTTGACCCATTTTCCATCAATTGAAAACCTGACACCATGGGAAAATGCCTCAGAGATATCAGAAACCAAGAGAGGTTATTGTAGAGGGGCCCTACATGATCCCATAGCCTCAGATGAAATGTTTCTAAGTGAAATGGTTTCTGAGTAATCACTCGTCAAATTTTTGTTCCCGTTTGCACTTTGGTCTCTTAAGAGACTTCATCAATACAATGTAGCTCAAACTGTTCTGACATGTTTGGGTGTGAAATAAGACCTTTCCTAGCATAAAACCACCCATCTAGACATGTTGAAATTTTTGGTTTGGTCACACCACAAAAAAAGAAGAATCTATACACACACCTTCCTCAACATCTCGAGAGCACGAAGAATCTCTTCATTCAATACATTATCTATCTCATTCTTCTAGTCTGCTTCTTTTTCAAGTGTTTTTAGAGTAGAATAACCTCATTTTCATTGATGATGAATATTCTTCTTATCTTTTAATTTCTTTTCTAAGTGGTTAATTATAGTTTTCAGTTGTTTTGCTTCAATTTGACCATCCACACATTTTTCCTCATCTCTATTGCTCTTACCTATTAACACCCCATAGTATTCCTTTTCATGATCTTCTAACTTCTTTTTCATATCTTTTACTTTGAGCTTTTGATCATCTCCTTTGTCATCAGTTCTTATCATCTATTTCCAATTGTATTTTCTCCATTGAAGTCTTAAGTTCACGAATCTTTGAGTACATTTGTTCAAATCCACCTATAGCATCATCTCTCACTTTCTTTGCCTGCACAAATTCTTACCAAATACAAAACCTCTTGAGGTTTTTCACTTCTCCATTACCATTTACCTATTCCAAACACCTTCCTTGAAACTTCTTGAGAGTAGAAAGAATCTCTTCATTCAATACATTATCTATCTCATTCACTTTGGCATGCTTCTTTTCAAGTGTTTTTTGAGAAGATTCCTTTTTTATTTCATACATTCTAGTACTTGCTACCTCCAATTTTGCATTGTCATTTTCCCATTGCACATACTATACATGCACCTTCCTCAACTTCTCAAGAGTATATTCTTTCTTTCATTTCATGCATTCTACTACTTGTTGATCCAATTATGCACACACACCTTCCTCAACAAATTATGTCAATCCTACCTTTGGAACAAGGTATGGGAAACAATCAAATCATTGAAAGAAAGGGGGATTTTTGTCAAATGTTATGCCTTGATTTTATAATATGCACTTACTGTGCAAACACCTTCCTCAATTTCTTACCTAGTACTTGTTTTAAGAGGAGATTCCTTTTTTCAATTCACGTATTTTAAGAGTAGATTCCTTTTTTCATTTCATGCATTCTAGTACTTGTTTCTCTAGTTATGCAATTCTATTTTCCCATTGCACATACTACACACCCACCTTCCTCATTTCTCAAAAGTAGGAAGAATCTATGTAGTCAATACATTATCTATCTCATTCACTTTGATCTAATTCTTTTCAAGTGTTTTTCTAGCTGATTCCTTTTTCATTTCATACATTCTAGTACCTACTACCTCTAGTTTTGGAATGTGGATGATGCATACACATTTCAAGCTAAAACATAAAAAATCCTAAAGAATGCTAATCTAACCCACAAATATGTAATGATAAAATGGATGGAAAATGAGATAATGATGAAAAGGGAGATAATGGATGAAAGGAGATAATGGTAGGCCAATGGCTGAAAGGACCAAGGTCTAAGGATGATGGTTGTGATGAATAGCTTATGATAATGGATGAAAATGCTAAGATGAGGGAAAGATGATATATTTTGGATGGATATGGTGGAAATGGTTGATGTTTTAGGTGAAATGATGGTTGAGGAAGGGTCTCCCAAGTCTGATCTAGGGCTGCAAAGGTCAAGTTTGTAAATTGAGGTCTCCAGATGGTCAAATGGTGAAACCATAAATATGCATATAATCTGCCCAATATTCATTGTATATGTATAAAAATGTAGCAGCAAAAAAAAGACAAACATATGTAAACTTGGAACCAAAACATATGTAAAATTGAAATATAGAAATGAAAGGTCTAACTATCAACTGCAATACATTAATATTAATAACAGGACTTTACAAAATCAAAGTGCATACTTACAAATTAATCCAATGTACCATCTAGGTCTGCTCCACTCTTTATTGTGTCAAGTATTGCCTCATGGTTAGATTCAAGCACCTTCCACAAGGTCTTGTTCAAAGGTCTACCTTGATATTGTATCAAATGAACATTGGATGCCATGAAAAGGTTCAAGTAATGAAGAATCTTTTGATGCATGTCAAAGTCCTACAAAAACCAAACATTAACACTCTTATGTGGGTACCTTCTAAGACATGTTATTGTAACAACCACCAAGCTTGTAGGGTATTCAATATTTTCTCCATCTGTAATTGGGGCCTCCAATTTCTTCTTGGCATAAACAAAATGACACAAGTAATAATCCGTTCCCTCTTCATTGTCTTCATCTACAATAACTGCATAAACAAGCCCTAAATTGATATATGCAACAAATTAGATGAAATTAGTCAACATTACAAAAACACTACAAAGTAAGATAACATTAGGAATTTCAAAAACTATGCAAGTAGATATATTACTTGGTTGAACTAGATCTGATATGTGGTCAAATTCAACTGATGATTCCATCTGTGTTAGTTCCAATGATGTTAGGGGATGATACATGTCAAGTGGACTAAGATAACTTAACCACCATTCTTCAACCCACTCCTTCGACTCACACTAATTCTAGGCTTGAATTGTACATGAAGAAAAAAAGCATGCCATCTTTCGTGTATGGATACTCCATGAACCCACACTTGAGCTTATGAAAGAGTGTAGCTCACTTGATCATATCAATTTACAACAATCCTCATATGCTACAATGTTAGTATCATCTATCAACCAAAAAAATATATGAACTGAAGACTTAACTTCATTACCTAGACCCATCAAAGAATTACACCACTTGAAGATTGATTTTGCATCCATCAAGTTTGCATTGTCTTTATAATTTAACTCTTCTCATGCTAGGGCTCTTTTGATATATGCTCCCTCTTTCCATGCTCAACCTCATAAAAGTCCACATATATTGAACACCTATAATAACATGCATCCTGCTCAACCAATAAAACATCAGTGAGTTCTTGAATTATGATGCATAGTTATCTGACCATATTATATGTTGATTGTATGATATGCCCCTCCTAGCCAAATCATGCTAGAACAACTAAAAGCAACCTTGCACGAACTCTGTAGAATGTGTGTGATCATCACTAATGTAAAAGTGGTACTCCCTCAATACCTTCATGATATCCTCTGTACTATTAGTTGCATGAATGAATGCTATGTGCACAAATATAAAAACTTGTGTGGAGTTGTAATATTGTGATTGCACCTCATGTTGTGGCTATAGATTGTAGTTATCTACAAATTCAATGACTGAAATGATGCTACCCTATGGAAAGGTGTCTTTACATAACTTAAATTGCAAGTCCAACCATCAAGCTCCATGGGTATGCCTCACATACTCATACATTATACTATCACGAAATGTAGACATAAACAGATACACTAGAATATTTTGAATAACCAAATCACGCCTTTTTGCTTCTTTACCATCTTTTGTATTGAAGGCCACTATTTTATACTTGTTGAACTCTACTAGTTTATTTCCAACCACATGTGTGCTTTCCATATTTTCACATATTGGCATACATTGCAAGCCACCACAATGCTGACATGTGCCATCCAAGCATAATTTCCTGTAGAGTATCTGACCTTCCTCTCTTTCACATAAAATCATTGATATGAAGTCTCTTAAAGATGTTGGTGGAGCATGTATGCCACAATCCTGCAAAACATTGTTAGTATGCAAATCTAAACATATAGACCGATAAACATCAAATGGTTAGAAAATTCAATATGTAATCTACAAGTAGTGCGTGCATGATTTATTTTGATATAAAAAGGTTTTAACATTTCAAAATATCTTTGATTTTTTTTTAATTTGAGGATATATCTCTAGAAATTTACCAAAAAACTATGTTTGAGTCATATCCAAAAAATTCTTTGGATGTGGCTCACGGTTTCGACTATCAATTCTCCTTCTTACCACATCCCTTTGATTTAGAGATACCCTTGTGTTATTCTTCCAAAAGTATTTAATTAGTGATCTCAATGCTTCAACAATTTGTTTATCTTTTCATGGTAGTCTCCTTGAGAATGCTCACAATTCATTAGCATTGATGTCCTCAATTTTTTGGCACCTTTCAATGGCTCTTGATAAAGTTTTTCTATTAGTTCTCAATGCTTGACTCATATTTCTAATGAGATAATATTTCTTTGTTTGATTACTTACTATTGTCGATGTAATGACACATTGTGTGACATTACTATCTTTTGAGCGTGAGGTGTTACCCACACTCTCATATGCACTCATTATATTCTTCACAATAGTTTTTTCATTTGAAGCCTTCGATGTTCTAAACCCAAGAATCTTCATGATGGACCTATACTTTATACATCACATCATTTCAACAAATAGTTTACATCTTGTGGTCTCATTTAACTTTTCAAAGAACACTCTCCAAATATTATGAGCATATCTTCTAAAAAGTGCATTTTGGAATCTTACCTTCAATTGGATGTAAAATATTCTCATCAATATCAATTAAATACTTTGGATTTCATGCAAAATTCTAGGTGGTGTTCTCAAAGGTAAATTCATCTCAACATTAGGAATTTCATCAATATTTAAATGAGATGGGCTAGATGGCATACCTTTGATCGGGGATGGAATAGATGATGTACCTTTAGGTTGAGATGGGAATGATGGCATAACTCCTTCCTCACATGTGAGTGATGATGTACTCTCAACTTGAGATACGATAGATTGGGTCCCTCCATCTTCACTTGTGGTAGAGGACGTGTCTCCAACTATGGTATTCAAATTTCTCATAGCACGAAGGTTTCACATTTGTTCCCTTTGTGCTTCCAATACCATATATCTTGTTGATGGTTGAGGTTCCTCTTCTATTGGCATGTCTTTGACAATCATTTCCAATTTCTTCTTCTCACGATGTTCCCTCATATTTGTTGCTTTATTTGCATTCTTAGCTTCTTGCTCTTCTTGTGTTGGTTTAATCCTTGATCTTTTCCTTGACATGATGAAGAATTTTATTTGTAGCATGATAAAGAGATAAATATTAGTTCCTAAGAAATGAATCCATACAAATAAATGAAATATATGCCATTCAATCCTTCATACAAAATACATACAATCATCATGTAGAAGAATAAATGTCACTCAACCACGATGAATAAACAAGTGCACTAAGAACACAAGGAAAATGGAAAGCTAATTTTTTTGAAGTATTTCTACCTTGCAAGAATTATTGAATGTGACTTTGGTCTAGCCATTTTCTAATGTATGACCTACCAATATAATGTCCACATATAGACATGTGTGCAAAATGAGGTAGCATAGACAAAGCTCACATGAATTTTTTGATGGAATTCCTTAAATAAATGTGGTCTCATGGAATGCCATGATTGCAAGATAAGCATAAAATTGATTTTTTAAAAGGCATTACAAACTCAAGAAAATACAATCAAATCATTGAAAGAAAGGGGGGTTTTTGTCAAATGTAATAATTGCAACTCCCTTGGTAGTAATGTATGAGAAATTTGGGAGCATGGAAAAGGAATGTGAATTGTTTGAAAAAATACATCAAAGAGATATGCCATGGATTGAAATGATTGTGGGATAGTCACAAATTCCTTATTAGATCTGTATGCAAAATTTGGAAGCATAGACAAGGCACATGAACTATTTGACATATAATTGCTCAAAGAAATGTGGTCTCATGGAATACCATGATTTTATAATATGAACAAAATTATTTGGTAGAAATGTATGTAAAATGTGGTAGCATAGACAAGGCAATTAGCTATTTGAAAAAATGCCTCAAATAAATGTGGTCTCATGGTGGAGCTATTTGAAAAAATGCCTTAAAGAAATGTGGTCTCATGGTGATGTCCATTTCTTTGAGGCAATTCCATAGAGTCAAGTGCACTTCAAGGATTTTCACACAATGGGACAAGGTGATAGAAACTAATTTGGGTCATATAAACATTGACGAATTTAGACATCGTGTCCTAGTTAGGTCGACGACTGAAGAGGCATGAAAATTAAAGAAAAGTGGAATTGCTAAGGTAGCTAGCTTCCCTCCAGCTTTGATTAGTCTAGAATTGATCTTCAGATGCAAAGAATGCGATCATCAACTGACAAGGAGAATAGTCATTGTAGATGGAAGAGTATTGGCTGACTTGACTCCTATGTCAATCGGGCAAATGTTTGGGATCCTTTTGTTTGAAAAAAGGGAAGATGCCAGCAAGGAGTATGCACAAAATGTATGGAAAGTTGATCCCGCAGGCTATAAGAAAACCATAAATTAGACATGGATGATCAAGCTTCGTCTGAGTGGAAATAAATTACCTCAAAATCTTTACCAGAGTGACTTCATGGAGGAGGTCAATGACCTTGTAACACTTATAATAAAAGTGATAGGACTCCCAACCTCCTCTATCTTTTGAAGAATGGATGTGGTACTTTGTAGAGGAGATCCTTAGGGGTGACACAATTTCATTGGGCCAAGATGATAAGTGATAATATCCACAATCAACTTCTTGCAGTGAAGAAAACTAAGGAGTTCTACATGACCTCTTATATTGTGTATCTCTTGGTGGTTAATTTTCCTTACAAGGGGTTAACTTGTGTTGGTGAGCTTGGAACAAAGAAAGGACAAAATATCATTTATGATTCTTACCCGCAGTTGTAGTACAAGAATTACAAGAAGGATTACAGGTAGGTAAATGATGCTTTTATCATGCATGTTCTATAGACCTTGCCAAATGACTACATTAAAATATTGTCCCACTGTGCGAAGGCATTGATAAAGAATTTTGGGTATTGGTTTATTCAATTCCCCAAATTTACTTACATAAGGGCTGAAGGATTCACATAATTCCCATATTGTTTGCCAAGGTATCCTAGTGATAGAATAATCTAGTTAGAGATTACTTGGAAATTTTAGACCTCTCATTCATTGCTATAAGAAAAGCACCGTGCAGGGGTCCCATACCCCATTGTCTTTGGTCAAGGAATTTATTCGTGCCCTGCTACCCCTTGTGTGCAATATTCAGAGAATGAAATTGTAGAGTATAACCTTGAGTTGCATACTGAGCGAGGATGCCTGGAACCTTGGGGAAAATTGAAGAAAAAAGTTGGGAGGTAGCATGCTCATAAGGCCCATATTGAATACTTTTGGGAAAATTGTGATGATGATCATGAAGTATGAAGGTGACATTATATACGAATGACAACGAAATTTATAAAATCTATTGATTTGGTTTTGATTCTGGACCAAGTGGTCGAGGATGATAACAGTCTTGATGAATCATACAATGCTATGGCCAAGGCACCCCTACCATTAATTGAATGGGATGAGCCAGAAGTTATAGATTTAGACATAATCATGCACCCAATCAAGTAACGAACTAAAAGATGGTTGGTAATCAAGTGGCTCAATTACAATGTCAAGGTGCTAAACTATCATATGGGGAGTTGGAGGATGAAATTGAAAGTGAAATAGAAAGTGGATTCAAGGTTGTTTCTTCAAGAGAAGTCCCAAAGTTTTCACCTACCACCTGGTCAAGGAAAAGAAAGGATGCACCAGAATGATAGCCCAAGTAGAAGGTGTACTCTAGAAAGGCAGTGGAAGGGAAAAAGCGGCCCAAGAAGTTTAAGAAGACAAGAATCTTTGTTCTTGATATTCCTACCATACAAGAGGAATCTTCACCCCCGAAGGAGGAAGGGAGCCCATAATCACCTCCACCTACCACTTCCCCACTTCCATTTTCTATCGTTGCACCATCTCCTTCCCTCCACCACCACTCCCCGTATAATCTACATCCACTATGGACATCTCCATCCACCTTATGTCCGCTTCTCTAGCTACTTCCATGGTTGTGGTTGACTCTTCCTCATCAACCTCTTCTCCATTATCTTCCTCTTTGCTCCCACCTTCACAACTGATTTTCTCCTCTCTACCACCTTCCATTTACACTTCCCGTATGACACAAATTACATTACTAGAGTCCTTTTTTGCATACTTACAAAATATTCCTCGTCAATTTTTGGAGACTATTTTAACTCCTAAGGTTAAATTCTTCATGGCCCAGCTTGCCGCTTCATTACTCGGACCTCCACCTCCTACTGAGCCACAAAAAATGGAGGAAACAATGCAAATATGTGAAGAAGTGGAAAGAAGAAGCGAGGAGAAACTTAGGGAAATAGCTGATGCTATTGAAGAACCTACAAATTCAGACCGTGATGACTACTATGAACACATTGATGATGGCCTGAAATTTTTTAATTTGGACAAAGTTCTCTCAATTGAGGAAGGGAAACAAATGCCCAAGGATGGGGATCTTAGTGGATTTGATAGGCATTATGATGTCAAGACATTTGATAAAGAGCTGAAAGATGAGTAGGATAAGGAACTTGATGAAAAGGAAGCAAGTCTAAAGGGACCCCATCTTGAAAATGAGGATGATGCTTAACACATCAACATAGCAGAGTAGGAAGAAAATATTAAAAAGAATGATGAGCTTCAAGAAAAAGGCCAAGATAAGGGACAACAAGATGAAATGCATTTGAAGGAAGAAGAAGATAAAGAAAAGGGAAGTGTAGGTGAAAAGAAGGCTGAGCTCACTCAGGAAGTTGAGATTGAGCATAATATAAATAAGGAGCTAGCGCAAGAAGAAAATATTAAAGAAAGAACTATGGAATCTGCCCAAAGAGAAAAATTTGAGGTTGACAAAGGAAAGGCTATAATGCAAGAAAAGGAGAAAAATGAAGAAGGGAAAAACGTTGAGGATGATCCTAGCCATGAGGAGGAAGAGATTATAAAGGATCAAGAAGATACAAAAGATGAATTCAACAGTACATCTCTTGATCAACAAATGAAAATCCCCTCATGGCTGGAGCAACAGTTGAAAAGCAAAGCTCTAGTGCTCCAAGGTCCAAAGGCTCGCTTGGAGGCCAATTTGGCATATGCCCAGGTCAAGCTCAAGGAGAAGAAGCTGAAGATAAAAGCTCATATTACCATAGATATGTCAGGATCTTGTATCCTCTAGGTGGAACCTCCAATAGCAGACAAGGACGTGAGGAGTATCTAGGCCAAATATTACCAAGTAACTTCTATCAACCTTGGTCCCACTTCCCAAGCATAGAAGATAGACAAGTTTAAGGGGTTAGGCACTACTATCTTGAATCAAACATGGATAAGGATCAGACCACCAAGGCAGAGTTTAAGGCACAAGTGGCATAATACTTTCATACAAAAATGGGACACCTTTGGAGAGGAAATCCTATTAGAATCATTGACACTCACAATTTTGTCCATAGAGGATATTAGTAAAATGGAAAAAATGAGAACCTAGACCAAGTCTACCTCAAACTAGCTCAAGAAGGTGATTGATGTGGACAACAAAGCCATTCTTTATGGGGTTAAAATGCACAATCATTTTTTGATTTTGAAAAATGAGATTGAGGAGGTGGAGGCATGCAAAGACTTTCCTAACTTATACAATGTGATATGCCCCAAGTTAAAGTGGATCCTGAAGCTACCTTCAATGGTCTAGGAGTAGGAATTGGCTATGCCAAAGGAGGACCATTGGCTACCTAAAGCTTGGCTATTCAATTTTGAATTTAGAAAGGGAGTCTTGGAGAGGTCAATGATTGAGCTGGATGCTATTTTAGCCCATGTTATTGAAAATTTATCTAAATGCGATGAGATCCTAGAATTGTTAGCAGGAGCCAAAATGTCAACTCAGGAATTGGATGACGAATTGGTGAAATGCAAATTCTAGAAGAAAATGGAGTAGGGAATTGGTGACATTTTTTTTGGGAGCTTCATGGAATTTGTTGCACAGGCCTTCACTCATTTGAAACAAGTCATTCAGGTAGGGTATTAGTGCATGAAGCAACATGCAAAATCAAAGGAAGAATTTAGGTCATGGTCACCCTCAATATCAACAAGTCTGACTTCTCAGAATATGCAAAAGGATGCTGGAAATCTTATAATAGAAGATAAAACTCTATAGTTTCTAGATACATGAAAAAATAAGCTATAGGACAAAATTAGCTAGAAGAAAAAATAGACTAAAAGAAAAAACAACTGCCAATTTTATATTGAGAAATATTGTATTTGTATTGGACATTGTGTAAACCTTAAGTTGTAGTAAATTTGGGCCATTCATTGTAAATCAATCTTGGCCATTCCCTTGGGTCTTTGAAAACTATAAATAGGGGCATCCTCTCATTTTCAAAGAGAGAGATGAGTTGTTGTAAAAGACATTCTGAAGCAATATATAAGAAAGCATTGAAGTTGGGTGATTTCTTTGTGTTGCTGTTAGTGTGTGCATGATTCAACTTCCATATTTTATTTCAATTCAGTTTATTTACAGTTCAACTTTATTTCCAGCTAGTTAGTTTATGAATATAGTTTTAATGATGGTTGTGTGTTATGGTATTTGATGCACTTCTAGCTCATGCTTTTGGTGGTTTATTGATGATAAGTCACTAAGCAAAGCTAGTCTGAGCTTGTTTCTTTACTGCACTTAAGTTCAACTGTGTATGTGCATGCTTTATGTATTCATGTTATAGTCTAAAAATTTGAAGTTAACCTTAGAAGATAGTACTAGTTTTGTGACACTGTAGAACATTCTTGGTTAAGAAAAACTTGGTTTTGGGGAGTCTATCTACTATAATACTTGCCATTGTTGCTGCTGTTCTTAGTTTCAGGATTAGGATAACTCACTAAAACCCTTACATATTTTTGTTCTTTCCTTAAATATGAATTAATTTTAGGATTCCAACATCATAATAATATTATATCTGATGAATAAAGTAAGTTTCAAATTGTTGTTATGAGTTTACAGTTACAACATATCAACTTTTAGATTTCTGAAACTTCATTACAAACTTGTATGTTCTAGCTTTGTAGACCATAAAGGACCCTTGTGATTACCAACAAATCACACATCAAACTAAGCTATTTATGCACAATCAAGACCTAAGATTAGAGACCTTGGTGTATTTTCTAAAACTTGTTTGTGGATAATTACCTTTCAAGAGAGATAGTTTGTGTTTTTTCTATATTGTTGCAGTGCCATAAACACCCATGAATAGAATTGGTGCTAGAAGGAGGGCTTGTAGATGAATCTGGATCGAATTAGGTCATTCTCTCCATATATATTTTAGAAACTTACTAGATCTACATCAGACACAGGAGAGTTCCAGGAATTAAAGACCCCTACCAGGGCTAGGAGAGCCAGGAAAGTGGAAGCTTCAACATCAATACCACTTACCCAACCTTCATCTCCTCCCCTTGTATCCACTACTTCTCAATTTATCAGCCACACTTAGGCAACTATGTTTCAGCCACTGGTTGCTACAAATCAACCATTACCAGCCCCACCCCCACAAATTGATTGGTTGGAAAATAATACATCACCATTAACCTTCAATGATTATCACGATATGCCAAAATATCCTAAAAATTTTTGCTCCAAATTCTATATAAATAATCCCCAAAGGATAGGTGAAGAACACATTAAAATTTTCCAAACTGTCCTCAAGGGTAGACAAATCGAATATGAAGATGTTTCTTGTAGGATCTTCCCATATTCACTAGGGGAAGAAGAATTTTACTAGTATATCCACCTGCCTACTAGATCAATCACCTCATGGGACTGCATGAAAGACACCTTCCTACAAAAATTTAAAATTCTAGTCAGCCCCATAGACTTGTACCAACAATTCATGTCTGTTAAGAGGGAAGTTAATGAACACATAAGCTCCTTCAACAATAGGTTTCATTGATCCTATACAAGGTTATAGCCTCCTTACATGGTTGATGATGCCTCAACAAGAATAGTATACTATACTACCTTAGATAATCTCACCTTAGCTTTAGTCAAAAGAATGCATCAACCTCCTACAACTTTAATAGATGCATATGTAAAAGCAGTCAAGGAAAGCACAGACTTGGGACAACACGTAGTAGGTCCACTACCTTCGTTGGGACCTACTATCAATCCTAGACAGATCCATGGACTTAGTCATGCCTTAGCTAACCAAACTCCATTAATGAACTAGATTCCTTAGTTTCCCATTGTGCCTCCCCACTGAACCAATCCCCACCGATACCAAGTTATCTTAAAAATCCTAATCAATAGACCTATTCTCAACAATCCAACATACCTTCATACTTGCAGAACTCTAAAGTTTTAGCTACTCAACAGAATTTATCTATAGCACACCTTGTCTTTTTTCAAAATTTCATGCCAACGTAGGGTAATTCAGACAAGGAATGAATCAATGGGTTGGTTGAGCAAGTAAAGAAGTTAACTACCAAAGTCACCCACTTGAGAAACCAAAACAACCAATTGCAAGTATTGCAAAGAAGTATTCAAGCTAGCTACCATCGAGATAACTATGATGCAGGTTAGGACCCCAGACAAAATTACAAATGAGGTCAGAATTCAGGACAAAGCTTCGAAAGAAGGTAACCCTAAAGACAAGGTCAAATACTAGGACCAATAAGGGAGTGGTAGCGATACTTGTAGCCCCATCCAGTGGTTCAAAAAAGTCAACAAGTGGAGTGTACCTAGTCAAAGAATCTTTGTTAGGATGGTGCAAAATCCACCAGACCAATAAACATTTAGAGCTTGAGTTCCCAAAACTCCAGACTGTCACTGCAATTTTCTAGGAGGAAGTACAAAACACTGCTAATAATTCAAGTTGCAAAGAAATAGTGCCTTTAGAACCATATGATTCAGTCTTGGTTGTTAATCAAGCACCCTTCCCTCAAAGTGACAAGAATGAACTAGAAAAGGAGTCTATAGAAAAGGATGGTGGAACAAATGAGGTATGTAATGAAGGAACTTTATCTGAGATGTTCAATTTAGTTGATAATGGTCCTAGAGATGAAAATGAGCGATAGGAAGAGGAGGTTCATATGCTTCATCAACACTCATCCCCCTATAATTTAAGGAATAGATAGGCTAGTGGTCCATTCACTACCTCCATACTACCAAATAACTGCAACATGCTGCTTGATCCAAATGCAAGCAATAACCCATCTTATCCCAGGGTGCCTAGTCAATACTTCAATAGGAGCAAGTAGTTTGAGCTCACTAGAGATCCACAACCTGATTTCACTAAGAGAAATCCATCTAAAGTGGATGTTGAGTAGATGGGAGAATATGTGGTAGAGGAACTAAAGAAGGTGAAAGTGAGCCTATCCGCCTTTGAATTGTTAAGAGTGCTTGCCATCTAGAATGCCTTCTTCAAATCATAAATGGGACTGCCCCATAAAAAATATCACAAGATACAATGGGAAAAAGGGTCACTTTTGACACATCCATGAATGAGCCTATAATTAGAGAGATTGTGAGGAAAAGGTTATATCAACCACCAACTAATGGTCCAGATAGGAAATTAGCCAAGGAGCAAAACCGAATATTAGCAAAGGATAAAGGTGGAGAAAAAGACAAATCTCAAGTAGCCGAAGTTGAAATTTCAACAAGCCTCTTCTAAGGAAGGCCCGAGACCCCTCCTTTCTTGTTGACTATCCATGTGTTTGGTAAAAATCTACATAACTGTTTGCTGGATTATGGAGATTCAACAAATGTCATGCCATTTGTAGTATGCAAGGCATTACGAATAAATCCTACCTAGTTTAAATAGAAGGTAAATCAACTAGATAAGTTTTAGGTAAATGTGGTGGGAGAACTAAATAGGATCCCAATGCAGGTGGCATCAGATCCAAGAGTGCAACAAGTCATTAACATCCAAGTAGCAGACATCCCTAATACCTATGGCACGATCCTAGGAAGAGACTTCACTTGAGCTCTCAATGGGTACACTTCAAATGATCATTCACATATGTGGCTTCCTTGAAAGGGGATGCCCAATTAGATCCGGATTGAATGCAAGACAAGGATGAGATTTATGATAATTGAGTACAACAAGACAAATGAAGTGTAATAGAACTTGGGAATTATGTCCTGGTTACATATGAGGGTGAAGAAGAGGAGGTAGAGGAAGTTTTTGTGTTATATCAGGCACCTACAAACTTGACTACCCTTCCCAATGGCACTGAAGTAACAATTGAATCAGATAATGAAGAATTTCAAGATGATGGAAACCTTATATTGTTCAATAGTTTTCAAGACTTTATTAAGAAATGTGTACAAGATCAACTTGATCTAGGAGTTGGGATGGATTTCAAGGAGCTGCTACTACCCAATTGGTGCAAAATACATGATGCATCTCACTCTGAGTTTGAGTGTTGCCTTTTTCAAATAGCCATGGATCAAATTAAATGGTGGTTTACTCTAGTAGGAACTTGGATGGAGGGATCATAGGACCAAAATTAGTCAGAACTTAAACAACAAGATGATATAGAATTGAATTCACTTCCAAGGAGTGAAGTCTGCTTTGCAAGTTCCAAAAATGAACACCCTCCCAAGTTTTGGATGCTATGCTTCGATGGATCTAAATCAAAGTAGGGAGTGGGAGCTAGCTTTGAACTGATCAGTCCCTTGGGTAAGACTTTCTTTGCTGCACACAAATTGCAATTCTACTTTTCAAATAATGTAGCAGAGTATGAAGCACTAGTGCATGGGTTATTGATGGCATTGTGAAATAGGGTTAAAGTATTGCAAGTGTTTGGGGATTCAAAAGTGGTAGTTAGGTAGGTCAGAAAAATATACTCATGCGATGACCGAAGAATGGATAACTATAGGCATAGGGTGTGGGACTTGACAGAGGGATTTGATGCATTAAATATCCAGCTAATTCCTTGAGGTAAAAACCAAATGGCTGATGCACTAGCACAAGTGGTTAGCACCTTGCAACCCTTGTCATTAACTGGCCTAAAGAAATTCACAGTAGAGCTCACCCCTACCCTGTCCATGCCAGATAATGTGACAATTTTCAAGTGTTCAAGGATAAAAAACATATCTTGGATTTTGTCACTAGCTTAGATGTGTTTTCCTCTTAGATCATAGATGAAGTAGAACCCGAGGAAGCAAACCTTGATATGAAAGGGGTCATTAACTTAAGGACCGATATGATACCAAAAGGTATGGTCTAGTTAGAGATAATTTTTGACTTCGACCACATTAGGGATCAAAATCAACAAGCTAAAAAGGACTCCATAAACAACCAATGTGATATGCATAATTTGGGTATTGAAGAAAATGCAATTAATGTTTTTATTGGTAGGGTATACACTTTGGAAGAAAGAAAAGGGTTATTTGAGGCACTCACACATACCATGACATTGTAGCTTGGGGTTACGAGGACCTCAAGATGTATGATACCTCAATCGTCACTCACACTATTCCTCTCAAATTGGATGCAAAGCCTTTCAGGTAGCGCCAATGACCAATCAATGTATTGCTGGATCCTATCATTCTCAAAGAAGTGAAGAAGCTATTGTCTACATGTATCATCTTCCCTGTTTGACACTCCACTTGGGTGGAAAATTTGGTTCTAGTCTGAAAGAAGAATAGTGAAATATGGTTGTGTAGATTTTAGAAATCTAAACTGAGCCTCAGAAACATACAACTATCTAGTGCCATCACTAGATGAGGTGTTGCAGATCGTCAATGTCTCACAGATGATGTACTTCTTTGATGGGTACTTAGGATACAATCAAGTGAAGGTGTAGTACAAGGACAAACACCAGACTATATTCACTACAAAATGGGGTATGTTTGCAAATATGAGAATTCCATTTAGGTTAATCAACATAGGGGCATCATTCCAGCATGCTATGGACATTTCCTTCAAGGATCTAATTGGAAAATGCATTATCATATATATGGATGACCTCATGGTGTTTTCAAAGAGGAGAGGTGATCATGTATTTGATTTATGTAAAGTGTTTCAAAAGTGTAGGGAGTTTGACATCTCATTGAACCCAAAGAAATGTATCTTCAGGGTGATAGAGGGAAAATTTCTAGGACATGTAATCTCAGAAAGTGACATATCCATCAACCTAGAGTGTATTCAAGCTATCTTGAAAATTTAGTCCCCTATAAGTAAGAAAGAAATGAAGACCTTCTTTGGAAAGATTAACTTTGTAAGAAAGTTTATCATAGGGTTTTTGCTGAAATTGTGAAACTGCTGAATGCCATGCTCAAATAGGATGCTAAGGTTGAATGGAAACCATATGTGAAGTAGGATTTTGTAGAAATAAATAAGGAAATTTCTGACACTCCTATATTAGTTAGCCTCGATTATTCAAAACTATTCTATATATACTCATTCTCAAATCATTCATGTGCCAGCATGCTGACATTGAAAGATGATAAAGGAATTGAGCATCCTATTGCATTCATGAGTGCTCCATTGAAATATGTTGAATTGAATTAACTCAATGTTGAAAAGAAATAATATGCTCTAGTTTTTTGTGTCAAGAAATTTAGGCACTACATATTAAGGAATAAGGTATTTTCCATTGTCTCAGACCCAGTAGTTAAGATATTGTTGATGTAGAATGAACTTAGGGAGAGGTGAGAAAAGTGGGTCACCATGCTATAAGAGTATGATATGGAGATACAACCAATGAAGCTGGTTTGAGGTCAATCTCTCATGCACACGATGGCATAAACTGATTTGAAACTCACCGCCCAACAATACAACCTAGAGGATGTTTCTCCAGATGATTGGTATGATGACATTGTATATTATTTTCTAAACAAAAAATGTCTACCACACTTGCAAAGAGTCCAGAAATGAGCCCTATGGATAAAGAGTGGTAGTTATATGTTGAAAGGTGCCATGTTGTACAAGAAAAACCATGAGGGAATCTACCTCCGATGCCTTGGGAAAGTCAAAGCCAACGAAGTGCTCAAGGGATTTCATGAAAATTTAGAACGGGGCATGGATTGAGTCCTTCGACAGCTCACCAAATCCTATGAGCTAGGTATTACTGGCCCACACTGTTTAAAGATGCTCACAACCATGTTTTTTAGGCTACCACCACCCGGGAGAAATATGCTGCTGTTCCAATGCAACCGGTTGTTGAGGTAAGACCGTTCACCCAATGGGACTATACTTCATCGGTCTAGTCAACCCACCATCCTCTTTGGGACATAGGTACATTCTAATCACTATTGATTACTGTACTAGATGGATGAAAGCTATTTCTTGTAGATAATGTACAACTAAGGTAGTAATCAATTTTCTTGAGAGCTATGTTATCAATCACTTTGGATGTTCTTTTGCTCTGGTATGTGATAATGGTCTAAAATTTGCCTCTCTAAAATTCATAGGTTGGACTTTTGATTATGGGATTGTGCTAAAATTTGCATCAAATTACTACCCCCAGGGTAACGGGCTAGCTAAGTTCACTATTGAGAATTTGCTGATAATCATACGAAAGCTACTAGATAAGAACCCAAAGGATTGGCACATCCAATAATGGTTTTCTCTATGGGAAGATCGTACCTGACATAAGGTAGCCTTAGGAAGCTATCCATATCACCTGGTTTATGGATTGGAACCTATTTTCCCTATTCACCTTAAGATCCCCTCATTGAAATTTATCAATGAATACTATGAGGATGGAGAGCATCTTGAAGCCCGTCTAGCTAAGCTACTCCACTTAGAAGAAAAATGAGATGAAGCTATAGAAATATTTGCTAAACACAAGGGTATAGTCAAGTGGTGGTTCAATCGTAGGGCCAAGGTTAAGGCCTTTAGAGTTGCTGATCTAGTGCTATACTGGGACAAGGTTCATGAGAAGAAAGGGGGACATGATAATTTTGACAAGCTTTGGCTTGGCCCCTTTCAGAGTTTTGAAATCTTGGGAGATAATGCCTTTTGCCTGAAGACTCTCACTGAAGAAGATGTCTCATACCAGTTAGTGGGAAATGCTTGAAGCATTATTTCCTTTCTTGAGATGCTATAGCTCACCCCTATACATAGTTAGATTAGGTGATTTACCATCAGTTTAGGTTGCTCTAGGGTAGTTTTCTTTCATTTATTTTTGCTGGCTATTGTTTTTCTGAGGTATTTTTCTTGGTCTTAACATGGTGGCTATGCGAGTTATGGTCAAAGGGTTGGTTTTGCTACACGTTCATGCTTTGTTCTACAGATAAGCATTCATAAGTTATCAAGATTTTTTAGTTCACTTCCACAATCAGGTTTCATTAGCTAAACTCTTGGTTGACCTAGAAGGAAATCCTTTTTTGAATCCTTTCACATTTATCTTAGTACTCATGAAACACACATCTTTAGCACTCCCCATAGGCTAGACAGTAGTTATCGTGAGGTCTTGATAGGTGAAAATCCTAAATCTACTTCAGTAACCACTTTAATTTCCAAACCCCACTATAGGCTTCACAACTTCTCCATTTTCATAAAAAAAGGTACAAAAGAAAAGTATAAAAGGATAAAAGAAAAGAAAGAGAAAAGAAAAGAATTATCAAATGGGCAACTATGTGGGTGTGTGAACAACTCTATTGGGGCTATGGATGCCCGACTGGAAATAGAGAAATGTTCATGGGGATTATAGTGATAACCTCGTCAGGGCTATGGATGCTAATTGGCAATGATGAAATGTCCAAGTTACTTTTGAAGTTAGATTAACTACATATCCTATCTAGGTTGATTGATCACTTACCTTTATAGTCTCCAAGGGAGAGGAATTAACTCATCGCACATAAACATTTATGAGATACTTGTGATTTGATTCAGTGAAGGATTTTGTTCTCTTTGTGGCTTTGAGTTTACCTAATGATGCTTTGTTTCTAGTTTGTGAAACTAGAGTTCTAGGTTCTAAATGAATCCTTATCCCTAGAATTCTTGGGAGCATTCCCTAGTAGAGTTACCATTTGTTGCATTTCACACACATGCCTCACTTGGACTAGGGACCCTCTCTTTTGTGTCACTTTTTTTTGAGTATATTCACACTCGCCTGACTTTTGTGCTCTTTCTTTTGGACCTAATTAATTAAAATTTATTCAAATTTCTAAGCCTTATCATGCCTAGACCACTTGTCAAAGTTTTATTAAGTTTGGGGAGTTTGCAGAAATTCCTATGTGGGTTTTCGTTATGCGGATGTCGTACCTCTCTTTTCTATTTGCAAAAGTTTCTTTGCGGGTTGCCATATGTGAGATGTCATCATCATGGCACCATCTGTCTTGATATCCACCATTTGATTGTCTGCACAGTCTCTAATCAACTAGCATCCACACTGCATATTTTTGCATCAATATTCATGCACGTTTTTCAAAAAAGCTTGTATTAATTTCTCGCATTAATGGTGATAGGGTTTATAAATAGGGGAGTTGATGGATTCATTCTCACCCTTTGTAGTCAAAATTTGGAGGAGCTTCGTCATATTGCTAACCGAGTGATCAAGATTCAACGCGAAACCTCGTCAACTTAAGCAATCACTAGGTTCGAGACTCTCTGCTCTATAAATTTGTGTTCCTATTGTAGACATCCAAATTTGGACACTTAATTTATCCAAATTTACCACTTTTCATCTAAACATCCTATTATTTGCATTAATTAAATAATATTACTATTATTTAATTGATATCCTTAATTGTGCCAAATCCTTAAGGTATTTAATTAATAATTAAATACCTTACCCTCCTTAATCCCCTTTTCATCAAATGAATTAAATAAATATTAATTCCTCACATGTCATTTTCATCTAATCCTAATCCATCTCCTAATCTCTTCATTAAGAATGTGCACATGCCTAATCCTTGATTAGGATGTGTCACATCTTCCAACTTTTGCAAGTTGGCTTCTAATCCTCATTAACCCCTAATTATCTTCTAATTATTAATTAGTTAAGCCTAATTAGTACCTTGGTCAACTCTCCCCATCCCCCAAGGAATTTTTAATTCCTTTTTATTCACCCTAGGCTCCTCTCTTCCCCATGTAAATTTTTAATTCACTTTTATTCACCCTAGGCTCCTCTCTTCCCCATGTGAATTTTTAATTCACTTTTATTCCTCCTAGAATCCCCTTTTCCCATGCATCTTCTAAAATCTCTAACTTGTCACATCAAGTCACATGTGACAAATTCCCACCTTTTGGGAACCTTGTCTTATCCACTAGATTCTCCAATCATTGTGAATTTTTAATTCATTTTTATTCTCCCAAAGCTTTCCCCTTCCCCATGTGATCATTGAAAGGTCACATCAAAGTACTTGGAAGGTACTTGTCCATCCTCCACAGCATGTACCTCTCTTCCACATCACCTACACATCATCCTACCTTTACCCACTTCACATTCCACATGTCAAAATGTGAGGGCTTGTGAGTCCTCAACTCACCTTAGCCCTTCATCTTGACTTTGTTGGATAAATCCCAACCATTGAATTCTCTAGAGAATTCAAGTTTCTCTATAAATACCCCATCCTCTAAGGAATTTGGGGGACTTAGCTATTTTGCAACTAAATGCTACCATTTTGTGCACTCATCTAGCTATCAACATTCATCCATTTTCATCTACATTCAAGCATATAGTAAATATTGCATCTAGCCATATCAAGAGCCATCAAGGAGCATACAAATCAAATCAAAATCAAGGGCCAACCAAGGAGTTTCAGCTGCAAAAGGGAGGTATATCTATTTGTCATCATTTAACACTTTCCTCTTTGCATTTACAAATTTCTTAGGCTAATCTTGAAGTGTTTCCTTATGTTTTTTCATTGCATTTTAATTGCTTAGAAAGGGTTATATATTTTGGATATCACATTTCTAGCATGCCCGGTGGGACCCACAAGCGGGTTCCTATATTTAACGTTTGTTGTTGTTAAGTTTTTTGTAGGAATACGTCGCGGAAGGGCGACTACGCCCCTGATTTTCTGCAGTGGGGCGATTACACCCCTGATTTTCCGCAGTGGGACGATTACGCCCCTGATTTTCCACAGTGGGGTGACTACACCCCTAATTTTTTGCAGAAGGGCGACTATGCCCCCTATTTGACCAAAATTTTTGGCTAACACTTTTTCTACAGAAGGGCGACTACGCCCCCTCCTTGATCAAAATTTTTAGCTAACACTTTTCTTGCAAAAAGGTGACTACGCCCCCTAGGCTGAAATTTTTGTGCTAACACTTTTCCGCAGTGGGGCGATTACGCCCCTGATTTTCCCCAGTGGGGTGATTATGCCCCTGATTTTCTACAGTGGGGCGATTATGCCCCTGATTTTCCATAGTGGGGTGACTACGCCCCTATTTTTTTGCAGAAGGGTGACTACGCCCCCTCCTTGATGAAAATTTTTGTCTAACACTTTTTTTGCAGAAGGGTGACTATGCCCCCTCCTTGACCAAAATTTTTGGCTAACACTTTTCTTGTAGAAAGGCGACTATGCCTCTTGGGCTAAAATTTTTGTGCTAACACTTTTCCGCAGTGGGGCGAATGCATCCCTGATTTTCCGTAGTGGGGTGACTGGGCCCCTGATTTTCCGCAGTGGGGCGACTGCGCCCCTGATTTTCCGCAGAAGGGTGACTGTGCCCCTAATATATTGCAGAAGGGCGACTGCGCCCCCTTGTCACCGTGAAGCAACACATTTTGAAAGGTAAAACTATCATTTTGGCTTTGATTTTTTGCTATTTTCAAGTATTAACCTCCTAACACTATTCTTGCAAGGATATTGGTGTTTTTTGCTAACTTTTTGCAACATATTTTTGTGAAGATGATGAAGAAAGTAGGATAAAACATCTAACATTTGCTTGCAGGGCTATCCATTCGATCAAACTTTTTGAAATATCCTTGTTTGCCTTAATCTAAGAACATAGTTTAATTAGGGGGAGTAATATTCATTGCTTGTTGTGTCTATCTTTTCTGTTACCCAAAGGGAGCATTAGCTTGTTTTTGCTTTCCCCTTGCACTTTGTGTGAGCCTGGGGAGTAGTTGGAAATAATTAGTGCTTTCTTTCTAGTAGGACCTGATTGGGGACTTCATCACCCCAAGGGATGATTCCAACCACGTGTACCAGCAGGGTATATAAAGGAGGGAGAGCGAAAGTTGTACCCCAATCCAGTCACGTCGTAATTGGCGGAGCGTCGAAGCTAGGGTGATACTTAGATAGACGTGAAGAGTTGGTCCGAGCCCTTCAGTATCTCGTTGGGGTTCCCGACTCACGTTTGTGATGGGCTAGTGTTCACGGTTGTGCCTCACGTATTGAGAGTATATTGAGGACTCCCTAGACACCTTGTGCATCCTAGATTAAGACCTCTTTGGCCATACCCTTAACACTAATCATAGGATTGTGTTTGCTTGAGAGTGTTTTCTTGTGAGAAACTAGTGAAATTTTTGACAAATTGGCCTTATCATTGTCATTTTAAAGTCCTTGCCATAGTCATTTTCATCAAACCAAGTCCCTAATTTTTCGCAGTGGGGCGATTACGCTCCTAATTTTCTGCAGAAGGGCAATTATGCCCCTGATTTTCTGCAGTGGGGTGATTACGCCCTTGATTTTCCGTAGTGGGGCGATTACGCCCCTGATTTTCTGCAGTGTGGTGATTATGCCCCTGATTTTTCGCAGTGAGGTGATTACGCCCCTGATTTTTTGTAGAAGGGCGATTGCGCCCCTGATTTACTACAGAGGGGCGAATTTTCCCTCCTGAACCCCCGAAATCACCCCGTTTGGATCCGTTTAGCCTCTGAACCATTATTTAATCATTCCCAACCTTTTTCTCATCATCCCAAGCCTTCGTTTTGTCATTTTAAACCTCTGAAAACCTCCATTTGATCATTCCAAAGCTCCATTTTATCCATTCAAAGCATCCATCTCCT
The DNA here is from genome assembly GCA_007258455.2 of Sequoia sempervirens. Taxonomy (NCBI): domain Eukaryota; kingdom Viridiplantae; phylum Streptophyta; class Pinopsida; order Cupressales; family Cupressaceae; genus Sequoia; species Sequoia sempervirens. Next base: position 706,423,370 of record VDFB02281492.1, on the reverse strand, counting down.
CATTTTGAGTCATTCATCTATTCTGAGCACCCGTTTGCCCGTCATCAACACTTTTTCCAAAAATCATCATTTCATCACCAAAATCACATAAGTGCCACTTAGAACATCATTAGAGTCCATATCTAGCATCAAATCATCCATCCCAATCACCTAGGCTTCATTTTGAGAATTTTGATTTTTGTGTCGAAACTTTTGGAGGCCATAACTTTTGACTCGGGTGTCTGTTTGAGCTGAAATTTTATGAGTGGTTGCGTTATGAGGTGGCATGTGGAACTGAGATTGAGTAGAAGTCCCTTAGACCTCGTTTTTCCACATTTTTGAGGCCTCAAACTTTCATCTTGACCCTCAAAATCGCAATATAGTGTTTTTTTCTAACATTTTGAAAAATCATTTTTGTCAATAAATCGAAATGCATGTCTCAAATTTGGGATATTAGTTGGAAATTCATCCTATCTTTATTTTGGGTATTTTTTGGGAAAAAATTGAACTCTCAAAATTATGTTCGTGAGGTTTCCTAAAATGGAAAAAATTGACAATTTTTAAAAATTGCCAAATCTGGAAAAATTTGATTGTCAACACCTTACGGCCCTTAAACTCTGGAAGTTGGTGTAGAATCAATCCAATCATATCCTCCAATCATTCTATGCTTCAATTAAATCCTAATCTGAGCTTTAATCTAATCCCAATATGAGCTTAACCAAAACCCTAATTTGAGCTTTAGTCATTTCAACCTTTCATTCATCCATTCTGAATAGTTATTCTCCCTTTTCGATCATCCATTTCCCTGTTTTGAGTAAACACTCATATATTTTAAACCTTCATCTATCATCTCAAACTCTGGTTTGGTGATTTAGATCATCCGTTTACTCATTCTGAGTAAACCTTCATCCATTTCAAACCCCCTTTCATCATTCCAAACTCTCATTCTATCGTTACGATCATCCATTTACTCATTTCAAGTAAAAATTCATCCATTTCACACCTCCTTTCATCATTCTAAACTCTCGTTCTATCATTCTGATAATTCGTTTACTCATTTCGAGTAAACGTTCATCCATTTCACACATCCTTTCATCATTCCAAACTCTCGATCATCCATTTACTCGTTATGAGTAAACGTTTATCCATTTCACACATCCGTTCATCATTCCAAACTCTTGTTCTATCATTCTGATCATTCGTTTACTCATTCTGAGTAAACATTCATCCATTTCACACATCCTTTTATCATTCTAAACTCTCATTCTATCATTCTGATCATCCGTTTACTCATTCCGAGTAAACATTCATCCATTTCACACATCCTTCATCATTCCAAACTCTCGTTCTATCATTTTGATCATCCGTTTACTTGTTCCGAGTAAACGTTCATCCATTTCACACATCCTTTCATCATTTGAAACTATCGTTCTATCATTCTGATCATTTGTTTACTCGTTCTGAGTAAATGTTCATCCATTTCACACCTCCCATCATTTCAAACTTTCATTCAGTCATTCCAATCATCCGTTTCCCCCTTCCAAGTAAACATTCAATCATTTTGAACTCTCGTTCAACAATCCTAATCAATCATTTACTTGTTCCGAATAATCTTCCATTTATTCCAAACCTTCATCTTCTCATTCTGAGAATCATTTGTCCATTGTGAGCAGTCGTTTACTCATTCTGAGTAGTCATTCATTTTTTCTAATCAATCATTTACTCATCTTGAGTATTCATCATCCATTTCTCCAATCAAATCATCATTTTTCCCCTGATCCATATCCAAATCCCTTGAACTTCGTCTTGGGTTATTATCCAAATTGACCTAAGTATCTGATCTGATCATCATCATCAGCATTTGCTTAGGATTGTCATCCATCCTAAGTCAATCATCATCGTTGGCTCAATCAATCTATTTTCAATCTCAAAGTGGATTCGGTGCCGCAATCATTCACTCATCCTTTAATCCGATCAATCAGTATCCTACGTCACCTAGGGTAATCTTTGAACAAGGTTTTTCAATCCCTCTCATCATCCTATCCGATCCATTAGTTGATCTGATCAATCATCAATCAACCTTATCCAATCCAATCCAATCCAATCCAATCACCTTCAACCCAATCAATCTACTTCTATCTTGAAGCAGATTTGGTGTCGATCGTTAGAATCAATCCCATCACATCATCCAATCATCCTAACCTGAGCTTTAGTCCAATCCTGATCTGAGCGTGAGCTAAATCCCAATTTGAGCTTTAGTCCATTCCCATCCAAAATATTTTATCCATCCTCTTTATCCTTTCACCATCATGAATCCTTATCCTCTATCAATAAGTGGTCAAGGGAAACCCTAATTATGTTGACAATGATAACGAAAGTCTTGTCGATCAAGAAGAATGTGACATAGATCCCCTTGACACTATCATTGCTAGTAAGCTTTCTCCACCCACTTTCCAAAATCTGATCACCCCTTCGAGTTATCTCGTTATGTCTTCATCCATGCCTAATCATGTTGCTTATGCTACCTTTGACAAGGGATAGCCATCATACCCTTCATCTACATCATCCTCTTGTCCTAGTTTCCCATCACAATACCCCTATCTTAATCCCCCACCCACATCCTCCTATCTCAATCCTTCATCTTCATATACCCACTACCCTAATCTTCCATGCCAATCTGCTCACTCTAATCCTACATTCGTACCTTCCTATCCTAATCCAACATCCATATCAACTTATCCTAATCTGACATCCACATTTCCCTATCTCAATCCACCATCTCAATTTTCCCATCCTAATCCACCATCCCAATACCCTTACTACAATCCACCACCCACATCCTCATGTCCTAATTCACCATTCCAATCCCCTTATCTTAACCCTTCATCTAACCTTAATCCCCCATCTATTTCCAGTCCTGCATCCAATCCCATTCCCCCATCTAATCCTATTCCGCCAATCCATAATCCATCATCCACTCCTACCACGCCATCTTAGCCTAGAGCATTCAAGTTCTTCACTCTAGAAGTTCTCCAAGGACTTATAGCAAAGAAGACATCTCCCACTCCACACCTTGAAGTTATGGAATCATGCCATCCCAACCCATCATCCACGGTCATTAGTGACGAGACCCTTCTCCACCCAACACCTATCAGTGATGAAACCATCACATCCTCTGAAGCCACTGAGCCCCCATCTCCTACTCTTAGAATCATTGAACCCATCGACAACGCCCAAATCCAATCCACTAAAATCCATTCCGATGACTGCATCGAATCCTCCATCCTTTCATCTCCCCAACTTGAAGAACACTTTGTCATCCTGCCATCCACACAAGATGAGTCATGCCAAGAGTCTAATCCAAAGCATGCCAATATACCCCCTTCTCCAGATCAAGATCCTACCATCCCATCTAGTCCACCTCAAGATCACAGTCCCCCATCCATTCCATCCCATGATCCCCTTCTCATTCAAGATTCCACCACTCCATCTCCATCGCATGAGCCCACTACCATAAGTTTAGATCCTATCATATCCCCTGATCCCTCTCCTGATACCACCCATCCAAATGCTGCCATCCCATCATCTCCCTCTCATGATCCCCCATCATCACCTAAAACTGCTATCCCCACACCACTTGCATATCCCTTTGGTACTCTCACATTCTTCCATGGTGGCCTCCTTGCAGAAGAAAAACACAATGTATATACCACCTATCATCCTCCACCTAATAATGGGCTCGCATCATGTTTTTAGAATAACACAAATCCTATCATGGATTGCATGCTCAAAAAAATGAACTATCAAGGAAAAGGTCTAGGTCTTCATGAGCAAGGTATTTTAGAGCCCATCCAAGTCAAAGAACAAGTCTGCATGCAAGGTCTTGGACCTATTTCCCAAGACTCACAATCTAAAGATGTTGGTACAACCTCTAGACGTCCTCAACGAGCCTTTTCCAAAAGAAATGTCGGCTCTTCCCATCGCCCCACCAGATCAAATGTTGCCATCCCTCCTCCTCTATCATGTCACCTCAAAACAACCATCCATATTCCTCCTTCATCTACTCAATCCATTTCGGGTCCTTACATCCCTCCATCCATCATCTCCCATCCTTCATCTACACCATCCATCTTGGGTTCTTATGTCCCTCCACCCATTCCATCTATTTTGGGCCCCTATACCCTAAAATCACCTCCTCCATCTCATCATATCCATCCTTTCATCCATTCATCACCTATCCATGTCATCCATCATAAACATCCCACTCACATGTCCCCTAATCAGGATCAACAAAGGAACATACCTACACATTCTCCATCTACACGTAATCCTCATAATTCTATCTCCATCACTCCACATCATCCATCTCCTCACACCCATCCCATTGCTACTAAAAGCACTTTGGTTGTCAAAGAAAAAATGTATAAATCTAAGCATCCAAATGAATCTAAGGCTCCCCATGTCCCCTCCAAAATACATGGTGAAGAGAAGAAAAATCTAAATCTAAATCAAATCCGTAGGCCACAAAGGCCCCCCAAAGAAAAAATCAAAACCATGTGGATCCAAAAGAAAAAATATGCAATGCAATCAAATGAAAAATCTATAAGAACATCCAAAGTTGCTAATCCAAAAGCTAGTCATACACCCCTTTCATCTCCTATGTTTTTTTTGGGTCCTTATGTTCCAAAGTTCACCACCCCATCTCCTCCATTATCCACACATTCTCCATCCATTAATCCTCTTATCTTTTCACATCCACCACCACATGTGCCAATGTTGGTCCTGAACACATCTCCCCATCACATATCCACCCCATTATTCCATCCATAGCCTTTGCAGAATCCCATCCATTATCCCATGTATCAACCCCATCAAATCCCTCTAATTCATCCTCATGCATAATCCATTTATCCTAATAAGGTTGTACCAACATGCAACAGTCACTTCAAACATGGGCTCTTAACACCTTGTATGGAACTTGATCCTTATCACATGTCTTCTAAATCTTCTTATCCACTTCCTTATCCTTATCCATCTCCTTCTACATGACATCCAAAAAGTCAAAAATCCAAAAAAGTCAAAAATCCAAAAAAGTCAAAAAATAAAAAAAAGCCAAAAAAAAAATCAAAAAAATCAAAAAAATAAAATAGTAAAGAGAAATAATTCATCCAATGGTGAAAACTTGGAAAACAAGCACCTTGGATAAGAACCATGATGAAAACCTGGCAAATAGGCGTTATGTGTAAATCCCCATCTGCACTTCGGGGCAACTTCCTGATATGCATTCCCTCCATCCGCTATGCTTCCAGCTATGCACTCGTCTTCCTAGTATTTGTCCTCTTCATAAATCCCCTCCATCCCACCTATCTTCTGCATCCTACCATCATATCCCATTTATCTCCCATCCCTCCATCCTTCTTGTGATCTTGATCAAAATAGGGGCACCTATCTATACATGCTTTGGCCAACTCTTGGTATACATTCCCTTCATCCACGCTTTATTGTATTCCTTGGTCACTCATCCTATCCACCTCTAGTTATCTCCTTTATCTTCCCATCCACTCATCTCCCATCCCTCATACCTCATCATATATGACATATCTAGAGTGGGGGCATCTTCTTCCTTTGTGACATAGTCCTTGGAGACATCATCTATCATAACATCCCTTCATATCCCTATCCATCTATCATAGCATCCCTTCCATCTCCCCATCCTTATCTTCATATCCATCTATCCTAGCATCCCTTTCATCTCCCAATCCTTATATCCCTATCCATCTATGACAGCATCCCTTCCATCTCCCCATCCTTATCTTCGTATCCATCCATCCTAGCATCCCTTTCATCTCCTGATCCTTATATTCCTATCCATCCAAACAATCCCTCCCATCCCCCACCCCTATCTCTCTATCCATTCTTCCATCTTTATCCTCATCCCATCTCATCCCATCTCATAATCCCTTGTCATTGGTATCTAGCTATAGGCCTCCCTCCATGCAACCCATTTCCATTTATCTAATCGTCATCCCTCCTGCTTCTCTTGCACATCTTTCCAATCCCCTATCACTTTTCATCACTCATCTATCTATCATATGATCCTCCCAAGTCATTTTAATGATTTGGATAACTATCCCATCCTTGAGCTTTATGTGATCGTCATCATCAACCGGTCTATCCTATCTCATCATATCAGTGTCATCTTTTTATCCACTCATCCTATCCTCATCCTCCACTCATCCTGTCATCCTCCTTTATCCATCATTTATCTTTGGTCTTTGGTTGAACTGCATTGCCCCTACACTTTCACGTAGGCAAGGTCAGTCACTTGATCTGCCCCCGGGGGTCCTTTATCATCTATCATCGGTATTTCTTCTTTTTCCATCCTGTCATCCATTGAGGTCTCCATCATGGTCCGTTGTCGGCCTCTTGTTGAACTACGTTGCCCCTGCACTTTCACGTAGGCAAGGTCGGTCACTTGATCCACCCCTGGGGCTCCTCTATCATCTAGCGTCAGTCTTTCTGCTCTTTCCATCCACTCCTTTATCATATATCATCAATATTTTCTTTTGTCTCTCTAGTCCTTGTCATCCACCATTAGTCTTCATCATCCTCTTTCTACTTTTATCCATGGTCAGTCATCCGCCTTTCACTGAACTACGAGGGCTCTGTGCTTTCACATAGGCAAGGCTAATCTTTGATCGGCCCCTGATCCCCTAGGTCTTTAAGGTGTGTTAGTCTTGTGTCTTGTCTTCCTTGTGTCATGTGGTCAAGCTATGCCCTTATCTAGCTGGTTCTTAACAAACAAGACCCACTTATATCAGGAGATCCAATCGATTTTGCGCATCCCGCGTCATAACGATCTTTTAGTTTAGTATCCATCATCTTTGGTCTCAATAGGATGCATCCTTCCTAATAGACCTCATCAACCCCATCCATCCCTTCTGATCCTATGGCAAAGGACGTTTGAACTCGATTGTGATATTTTGATACTTTTGGATTTTGTTTATCATTTGAGCTCCCTATCATCACTTGTCAAGGCCGCCATGATCCATCATATTATGGTGTGTTTTGACTGGTCAACATAGGGCATATCTTGATCTTTTTATGTCTATTTTTTTCTTCTTGATTGTCTCACATAGTACCTACCAAGATCCCCGAGGTCTTGTGTTACACTGGGGCATCCTTTTGTGCTTGTGGTTATCTCAATACTTGGCCCGACCAAGGTCTTTGTGACTTTGGGGTGTTGGGATAGCCTTCTTGTCTGTTGTGTTTATTTCATACATTAGACACTATTACGCCTTGGTTCCACATACCCTGGCACTTGGTGTCTTATGCTATAGCAAAAATCAGTGCTCTGAAGATGGCAAATTGCATTAGGATTGCATTTCATTTTCCATTCTATCATCTTGCATGTATCCCCCCATCCATTCATCCTTCATCCTTATCTCACATCTCTATCCAATCCCCATCCATTCCATTTAGCCCGAATCATCTAATCATATCCTTGGTCTTGTGCTCAGTCTTGTTACAAGCCTAGATCCAATCATCCTCACCATCATTCTCATTATCATCATCCAATTTTATTCTTCCATATCCCTTCGGTGTTGTTTGGGATGTATCCTTCCCTCGTCAACAACACTTTCATCATCATCATCGGGGGGTACTCTTCCCTATCCTTTAGTGGTGTTTTGGGATGTATCCTTCCCTCATCAATACCACTCATTGGGATGTATCCTTCCCTATCCTCATTGACAACATTCCATCTATCCTCAACCCCTTTTGGCTTGTACCTTTACTGGGGCAACATCATCTTTGTCTTTGCATCCATTTGTGCTTCCCAACCTCCTGTCGCCTTTTCATCCTTTCATATCCATCCCTTTGCATCCTCTTCCTCATCTCCCATTTCATCATCTCATCCATTTCGAGAGCACATCCGTGTTTTCTTGAACCCACATGTCCTCTCGAGGGGGCATCCTCAAACCCTACTCTTCATCTTCACCCCCATCATCTTTCTTCCTAGTCCTCCCTTTGATGACCAGGGCATCTTTTCCAATCTAACCATCTTCTTCGAGGTTCTTTGTTTTAATATTCTTTGCAATGATGCTACTTCGTAACACCATCTCAAAGAGGAGCAAAATGTAGACATCCAAATTTGGACACTTAATTTATCCAAATTTACCACTTTTCATCTAAATATCCTATTATTTGCATTAATTAAGTAATATTACTATTATTTAATTAATATCCTTAATTCTGCCAAATCCCTAAGGTATTTAATTAATAATTAAATACCTTACCCTCCTTAATCTCCTTTTCATCAAATGAATTAAATAAATATTACATTTATTTAATTCCTCACATGTCATTTTTATCTAATCCTAATCCATCTCCTAATCTCTTCATTAAGAATGTGCACATGCCTAATCCTTGATTAGGATGTGTCACATCCTCCAACTTTTGCAAGTTGGCTTCTAATCCTCATTAACCCCTAATTATCTTCTAATTACTAATTAGTTAAGCCTAATTAGTACCTTGGTCAACTCTCCCCATCCCCAATTTTTAATTCACTTTTATTCACCCTAGGCTCCTCTCTTCCCCATGTGAATTTTTAATTCACTTTTATTCCTCCTATAATCCCCTTTTCCCATGCATCTTCTGGAATCTCTGACTTGTCACATCAAGTCACATGTGACAAATTCCCACCCTTTGGGAACCTTGTCTTATCCACTAGATTCTTCCAATCATTGTAAATTTTTAATTCACTTTTATTCTCCCAAAGCTTTCCCCTTCCCCATGTGATCATTGAAAGGTCACATCAAAGTACTTGGAAGGTACTTGTCCTTCCTCCACATCATGTACCTCTCTTCCACATCACCTACACATCATCCTACCTTTACCCACTTCACTTTGTTGGATAAATCCCAACCATTGAATTCTCTAGAGAATTCAAGTTTCTCTATAAATACCCCATCCTCTAAGGAGTTTGGGGGACTTAGCCATTTTGCAACTAAATGCTACCATTTTGTGCACTCATCTAGCCATCAACATTCATCCATTTTCATCTACATTCAAGCATATAGTAAATCTTGCATCTAGCCATATCAAGAGCCATCAAGGAGCATACAAATCAAATCAAAATCAAGGGCCAACCAAGGAGTTTCAGCTGCAAAAGGGAGGTATATCTATTTGTCATCATTTAACACTTTCCTCTTTGCATTTACAAATTTCTTAGGCTAATCTTGAGGTGTTTCCTTATATTTTTCCATTGCATTTTAATTGCTTAGAAAGGGTTAGACATTTTGGATATCACACCTATTATTTAGGTTTTAGTATTTTAAAAGTCATCACTATTCGCTACTCTGATGAAAAACCCTAAAAGTGGCATTTGCACCTAGGACTATAAAATGAGCACGAATTCATCAAAATTTCCAGATAACAATCCTGATCCTCAGATACCCTATTAAAAGTAGGTCATTTCAATGGTGGAAGCCATCATAGAATTTTCCCTATAACTCTTGTATAGCCCGCGGAGTGATTTGTGAAACCATAGGGTTCAAAATTTCCAATTCTCAGTGAATGTGGAAATGTGTTTGTAGATCGCCCTCCATAAAAAAGACATCCCATGAACCTAAATCATAAGGGAATTTTCTCTTCAAATCTCACAGATAAACCCAAGAAGATTATAAAATAATTGAACTTAAGGAAAAATAAGTAAGAAACCTTCATAAAATTTTGTTTACGGAAAGCCGTTGAACTCAAGTTGAATTTATGGGTCAAACTATCCTACCTTCTGTGAAGGATATTTCCGTAAGTATCAAGATCAAACACATTAAAATGAAAAAGTCCCTAAACCTTTGCAGAAGTTCCCTTATGGGATTCCATTGGCAGGAAGCCATGGGACACAAGCCATTTTAAATGATAAAACTAAACCAGGTTTTTGATTGATGGCTTCCGCGTTCATATTTCTCACAAGTCCTTAAAACAAGCCATACCTAGTACAAGACTACCTTCACAGGATACCACCTTTGAAATGCCATTTTCAATGGCATAAACATTTATGGCATCTGATCCCCTCACTTTCACAAACGAACCTTGGAGTCATAAAAATTGTTCAAACTCGAAAAGTTCCTAACATTGGAAACCTTTGTAGAAATTCCCTTGCAGAATGCTGTTGGCAGGAAGCCATAGAACCCAAGCCGTTTTCATTGAAAAAAATTAACTAGCTTCCTGATCAATGGCTTCCACATGGATGATTCCTGCAAACACTTAAGACAAAGCCTTGCTGATGTAAGCATCGATTTCAATGCCTTTACATTGACCCTTTGAATGTGAAACAAAAACTATAAGTGTTTTCTCTATTGCAGAGATTTGTTTGTGGGTTACCGTTCGCCCCAAGCCATTTTCAATAGCATAAACCTTCACATCATCCGAATGAGTGACTTTCACAAATTTTTTTTTGCATCATCCAAATAGGCCCAACACCCCAAAAATTGATTACACATGTGCCAAATTAACCTTTGAGGAGTGAATTTAAAAATGACCAAGTGCATAAAATGATTGCGGGTTTTAATCTACAGGAAATCGCTTGTGGGTTTCCATAGAACCCAAGCCATTTTCAATGGCTTAACATTTGATGACATCTACATGTGTGACATCTGCACACCAACTTTCTACACTTGAGAAAATGAAAAAAATTCCAAGTATGGTGAGCTAACGCAACTCCAATTCCATTTCCCACATGCTAAAGTTGGTTCAACCTAGAATTTGTCAAGTTTAGAACAATTATGGGGATTACAATGTGGGAAGCCGCTCATGGGATTTTATCGTTCACTAGCCATTCTTTTTGGCATAAACCTTAACGACTTCCACATCAACGACTTCTGCATTGGGTTTTTTCATAAAAATCTAGAAGGAAAATTTGACCAAGTATAATGATACCGAATGTCTCAATTTGCATTTTCCACATGATTTAATGAATTTACACTAGAATAACTTGATGTTGTGTCATTACAAAAATTCCACTATGGGTTACCATTTGTAGAATGCCATTGCATTAGTACCACTACCAACTGCTTTTGCATTGATGACATCCGCAAGATGGAAGCCTGCATTGCCTAGCCCACAAAACTACAAATCCTACAAATGGTTAGGAAATGTTAGAGATTAATGGATTTATTGATTCTTCTTGGATTTATGGATGCATTTATCAATGTTTTATCCCTCCTTAATTTTTTAGGACATTTATTACACATTCATTATGCAAAATTTATGGAACAATTTGAAAAGACCGACAAGGCTAAGAAGAGCACAAGAGGTACAAAGAGGGAAAAAGAGAAAGCCAAGATGAATTATCAATTCCAAGAACTCAAGTGCACTTCAAGGATCGTATCATAATGGGACAAGGTGATAGACACTAATTTGGGTCATATAAACATTGATGAATTCAAACTTGTCCTAGTCAGCCCGAAGACTGAAGAGGCATGGAAATTAAAGAAAAGTGGAATTGCTAAGGTAACAGGCTTCCCTCTAGGTTTGATTATCCAATAAAGAGAACAATCACTATAGATGGGAGAGTATTGGCTGACTTGACTCCTATGTCAATTGATCGAATGTTTGGGATCCCTTTGTTTCAAAAAATGGAAGATTTCAAGGAGTATGCACAAAACGTATGGAAAGCTGATTCTGTAGGCTGTAAGAAAACTATAAATTAGACATGGATGATTGAGCGTTGTCCGAGTGTAAATAAATTGACTGAAAAGCATTACCAAAGTGACTTCGTGGAGGAGGTCAATGACCTTGTAAAAATTCTAAGTAGAGTGATGGGACTCTTTACCTTTATCTTTGAAGAATGGATGTGGTACTTTGTAGAAGAGATCCTTAGGGGTGAAATAAAATTTCATTGGGCCAAGATGATAAGTGATAATATCCACAATTAGCTTGTTGCGATGAAGAAAACCAAGGAGTTCTACATGAACTCTTACATTGTGTATCTCTTGGTAGATAATTTTCCTTACAAGGGGTTAACTTATGTTGGTGAGCTTGGAACAAAGAAAGGACAAACTATCATTTATGATTTTTACCCACAACTGTAATATAGGAATTACAAGAAGGATTACAGGTGGATAAATGATGCTTTTATCATGCATATTATGTGGACCTTTCCAAATGACTATATTAAAATATTTTTCCACTATGCGAAGGCGTTGATCAATAATTTTGGGTACTAGTTTATTTAGTTCCCTAGGTTTACTTACATAAGGGCTGGAGGATTCTTGGGATTCCCGTATCATTTTCAAAGGTATCCCAATGATCTAGAATAATCTTGTTAGAGCTTACTCGACAATTGTAGACCTCTCATTCATTGTTGCAAGAAAAGAACTATGTAGGGGTCATGTACCCCATTGTCTTTGGTCAAGGAATGTATTCGTGCCCTGCTATCCCTTGTGCAAAATATTCAGAGAAGGAAATTGTAGAGTATAACTTTGAGTTGCATACCGAGCAAGGAGTCCTAGACCCTTGGGGAAACTTGAAGAAATAGGTTAGGAGGTAGCATGCTAATAAGGCCCATATTGAAGACTTTTGAGAAAACTATGATGATGATCATGAAGTTCAAAGGTGACATTATATGCGAATGACAACAAAATTCATAATATCTGTTGATTTGTTTATGGTTCCCAACCAAGTGGTTGAGGACAATAACAATATTGATGAAGCATACAATACTATGGCCAAGGTACCCCTACCAATAATTGATTGGGCTAAGCCAAAAGTTATAGATTTAGACACAATCATGCACCGAATCGAGCAACAAACTAAAAGATGGTTGTATAATCAAGTGGCTCAATTACATCACAAAACTTAACTAACATATGGGGAGTTGGAGGATGAAATTGAAAGTGAAACAAAAAGTGGAGCCAAGGCTAGTTCTTTAGGAGAAGTCCCCAAGTTTCCACCTACGACCCAATCAAGGAAAATAAAGGATGCACTGGAACGACAACCAAGTAGAAGGTGTACTCTAGAAAGGCGGTGGAAGGGAAAAGGATGGTCAAGAAATCTAAGAAGACAAGAATCTTTGTTCTTGATATTCATACCATACAAGAGGAATATTTTCCCCCAAATGAGGAAGGAAGACCGCAATCACCTCCACGTACTACTTCCCCACTTCCATCTGATAGCATTGCACCATCTCCTTCCACTCCACCACTACTTCCCGTATCATCTCCGCTCGCTGTGGAAATCTTCATCCATCTCACGTCTGCTTCTTTGATTTCTTCCGTGGTTATGGTTGACACTTCCTCATCAACCTCTTCTCCACTATCTTCCTCTTTGTTCCCACCTTCACAACCAACTTTCTCCTCTCTACCACCTTCCATTTCCACTACCCCTATGACACCAATTACGTTACTAGAGTCCTTTGTTGCATACTTACAAAATATGCCTCGCCAATTTTCGTAGACTATTTTAACTCCTAAGGCTAAATTCTTCATGGCCAAACTTGTTGCTTCATTACCTATCCCTTCACATTGTATTCAGCCACCAAAAATGGAGGCAACAATGCAAATATGTGAAGAAATGGAAAGAAGAAGTGAGGATCAGCTTAGTGAAATAACTGATACTGTTTAAGAACATACAAATTCAAAGCATGATGACTACTATGAACACGTTGATGATGACCTAAAAATTATTGATTTGGATGAAGTTGTCTCAGATGAGGAAGGGGAAAAAATGCCCAAGGATGGGGATCTTAGTGGATTTGACAAGAATTATGATGTTGAGAGATTTTATAAAGAGCCAAAAGATGAGCAAGATAAGGAACATGATCATAAGGAAGCAAGTCCGAAGGGACCCCATCTTGAAAATAAGGATGATGATGCTTAGCACATCAACATAGTAGAGTAGGAAGAAAATATTAAAAAGAATGATGAGCTTCAAGAAACAGGCCAAGATAAGGGTGAACAAGATGAAGAAATGTATTTGGAAGGAGAAGATAAAGAAAAAAGGAGTGTTGGTGAAAAGAAGGTTGAGCTCACTCAAGAAGTTGAGATTGAGCATAATATAAATAAGGAGCCAATGCAAGAAGAAAATATTGAACAAAGAACTATGGAATCTACACAAAGTAGAATTTGAGGCTGAAAAAGGAAAGGCTATGATGCAAGAAGAGGAGAAAAATAAAGAAGGGAAAAATGCTAAGGATGCTCCTAGTCATGAGGAGGAAGAGCTTCTAAAGGATCAAGAATATACAAAAGATGAATTCAACACTACATCTCCTTATCAAAAAATGGAAATCCCCTCATGGCTGGAGCAATAGTTGAAAAGAAAAGCTCTAGTACCCCAAGATCCAAAGGCTCGCTTGGAGGCCATTTTGGCATGTGCCTAGGTCAAGCTCAAGGAGAAGAAGATGAAGGTAAAATATCATATTACCATGGATGCGTTAGGCTCCCATATCCTCTAGGTGGCAACTCTAACAGCAGACAAGGATGCAGGGACTTTCCAAGCCAAAGATTTCCAAGTAACTTCTATCAACCCTTTTCCTGCCTCTCGAGCATAAAAGATAGAAAAATTTTAGGGGTCGGTCACTACCATCCTAAATCAAATGGATAAGGATTAGGCAACCAAGGAAGAGTTGAAGGCACAAGTGGTAGAATTAACAACTTTCTTACAACAATGGGCCACCTTTGGAGATGAAATTTCAACACAATCACCAATACCCACAATTTTGTCCAAAGAGGAATTTAGCAAATGGATAAAATGAGAACCTGGACCAAGTCTACCTTAGACTAGCTCAAGAAGGTGACTGATGTGGGAAATAAAGCTATTCTTTATGGGGTTAAAATGCACAATCATTTTTTGATTTTCAAAAATGAGATTGAGAAGGAGGCAGAGGCATGCAAAGACTTTCCTAACTTATACAATATAACATGCCCCAAGTTAAAGTACATCCTTAAGCTACTTACAATAGTCTAGGAGTAGGAATTGGCTCTGCCAAAGGAGGACCACTGGCTACCTGAAGCTTGAATATTTAATTTAAAATTCAAAAAGGGAGTCTTGGAGAGGTCAATGCTTGAGTTGGATGCTATTTTTTACCATGCTATTGAAAAAGGAGCCAAAATTCCAACATAGGAATTGGATGATGAATTGGTGAAAAGTGAATTCTAGAAGAAAATGGAGCAGGGAACCAATGGCATTTTTTCTAGGAGCTTCATGGACTTTGCTATGCAGGCCTTCACTCATTTGAAACAAATCATCCAGGTAGGGGATTAGTGCATGAAGTAGCATTCAAAATTAATGGAAGAATTCAAAATGGCTGCCTTCAATATCAATAAGTTCGACTTCTCAAAGCATGCTAAGCTTCTGGTAGTTGTAAAGAAGTTTTTCCAATACACTATCATGCAAAAGGATGCTGGAAATGTTATAATAGAAGACAAATATTTATAGTTTCCAGCTACATGACAAAGTAAGATACAAGACAAAATTAGATAGAAGAAAAAATAGACTAAAAGACAAAGTAGCTACCAATTTTATATTGAGAAATATTGTATTTTTATTGGACATTGTGTAAACCCTAAGTTGTAGTAAATCTAGGCTATTCATTGTAAATCAATCTTGACCATTCATTTTGGTTTTTGAAAACTACAAATAGAGGCATCCTCTCATTTTCAAAGAGAGAGATGAGTTGTTGTAAAAGAAATTCTGAAGCAATATATAAGAAAGCATTGAAGTTGGGTGATTTCTTTGTGTTGTTGTTAATGTGTGCATGATTCGACCTCCATATTTTATTTCAGTTCAATTTATTTACAGTTCAACTTTATTTCCAACTAGTTCGTTTATGAATATAGTTTTAATGATGGTTGTGTGTTATGGTATTTGATGCACTTCTAGCTCATGCTTTTGGTGGTTTATTGATGATAAGTCACTGCCTAAAGCTAGTCTGAGCTTGTTTCTTTACTACACTTAAGTTCAACTATGTATGTGCATGCTTTATGTATTCATGTTATAGTCTAAAAATTTGAAGTTAACCTTAGAAGATAGTACTAGTTTTGTGACACTGTAGAACATTCTTGGTTAAGAAAAACTTGGTTTTGGGGAGTCTGTCTACTATAATACTTGCCATTGTTGCTGCTATTCTTAGTTTCAGAATTAGGATAACTCTCTAAAACCCTTACATATTTTTGTTCTTTCTTTAAATATGAATTAATTTTAGGATTCCAACATCATAATAATGTTATATCTGATGAATAATGTAAGTTTCAAATTGTTGTTATGAGTTTACAGTTACAACATATCAACTTTTAGATTTTTGAAACTTCATTACATATCTATAAGTTCCAGCTTTGCAAACCTTAAAGGCCCCTTGTGATTACCAACAAATCACACATCAAACTAAACTTTTTATGCACTGTCAAGACTTGACATTAGAGACCTTGGGATATTTTCAAAAACTTGTTTGTAGATAATCACCTTTCAAGAGAGATAGGACACTTGTGTTCTATCTGTGTTGTTGTAGTGCCATAAACACCCATCAATATTAGAAATGTATTGACAAGGCACATGAAATGTTTGACAAAATACCTCAATGAGATATGTCCTCATGGAGTACATGATTGTAGAATATGAACAAAATGGATTTGTTCAAAAGGCTTTAGAGAATTTCAAGCAAATTCAATTTCTAGGTGTAAAACCAAATTCCAAAGCATTTTTCAACATCCCCCATGCCTATACCAAAATGAAAGCTTTGGAAAGGGGTATGCACATCCATAAAAAAGGATGAGAAATATTATATTACATAGTTATAACTACTCTAGTAAATGTGTATAAAAAATGTGGAAGCATACACAAGGTAGGTCAATTATTTAACAAAATTCCTCAAAGAGATGTGGTCTCATGGACCATAATGATTACAAGATTTGCACAAAGTGAATTTTTTGAATAATCTTTTTAAACTTCCAAGCAAATGTAATTGAAAAGTGTAAAGAATTGTGTAGTTTAAAATGTGCCAAGAGGGGCTAAGGTTATAATAAGAAACAAATAATGATGAACATAGAATATGCATAATAACAAAATCAAATCATTGTATTAAGCATGTATGATAAGGGATGATAAAGTAACATAATAGAATTAAGGAAAATGTAAAGAAAATGTGTAAAGACTTGACATACTTGAAAAATGAAGATTCAAATGGAGGAAATACCCAATTATGTAGTCTTTTTTTCTTCATGTATCAAACTTCTCAACATTTTGAGTTTTTCACAGGCTCTCTTCCTTTTCAACATTCAATTGTATGTAACTCAAATAGAATTACTAGTTAACAACTGTAGTGTTGAAAACTGTCGTTGGTGATATTTTCACACTTGTTTGAGCCCTCCTTGTAGAATTAATCCTAATAATGCCTTGATTTAGTGTTGTAATGTGTTTGACACATTCACATTAGGTGTTGGGCCCTTGTCAACTAATGAATTTAAATGGTACCTTGCTAAAGTGTTGTGAAGTGTTGTATCACACTTTCACACTTTTCTAAGGTTTTATTAATTAACTGAACTTAATAAACCTCTTTTAAACTAAAATATACCTTAATATTGCCTCATTTAGAGTGTTGTAAAGTGTTTTAACACACTTTCACACTTTTCTAGGGTTGTCATTAATAATTGGACTTCTTTATGCTTTAATTGGCCCTATTTTGCATCTGCAAGCCTCATTTAATGTATCTTTTCAAGGATAATCTCGACATAATTCAATACCCAATAATAATTCAGATGTTTAAGGTTGAATGGACCTAGATTTAGTGATCTGGGACTCATTCAACCCTTTGGGTGAATGAGTCCCACCTAGGTTTTTGGGCCTCGAACTTCATTTCACACCTTTCTAAGCATTTTAAAAAATGGTCCCATAAATTATGCCTAATGAGACTCATTCAACACCTTAGGCGAGGGTAAAGGAACAAAGGTGTGTCACACTTTCAGCCAAATAAATAGTTTCGAGCGAAACATTTTTGGCCAAAAAAGTTTCGGCTGAATCCAAAAAAAATAATTTTTTCATTTACGACTTTGAAATTGCCTTTGAAATTGGATTATTTAATATGTGGGATTTCTATAGAAAGGTTTTCAGTTGAAACACTTTCTATAGAAACTCTTTCTACCGAAACTGTCTATGTGGCATCCTAGTTGGCAGCCAACTCAACTTTTTTTAGAATTTTCTAAAACTTTCAACTTTAACAGAGTATTTCTTCACTCAGAATGATGTTTTATAAAAAAAGAAAAATACCCTTTTGTAGAGCTCAGAGTGGTGAATTTGAATATGTAATTTTTTAAATATTTTGATTAGTTTTAATATATTTTATTTTTAAAATAATGCAAGTAGGTTGTTAAAGTTAAAAAAGAGGCTGATTAGAAATTAAAAAAAGAAATAGTAAAACATTTTATTTTTAAAAAATAAATAAATATGGTGCACTAGAGGAGATAGTCCTCTTCAAAAGGGTATAATTTTTTATTTGGAAATGATTAAAAAAAAATACAATAGTTGAAGTCCTATGAAAACTATCAAATTCTGACAAGTTTGACTTTAAAATGTTATTTTTGGGAAAAATATACATCAAAATTTGATTTCTTTTTCCATGTGCTAGATATTGAAGTTACTTCTTTGGAGAAAAAAATTTAGGGAGAAATGATTTTTTTTTGAATTTGTTTCTTGACATCCTGTGAAGTTAATTTTTTTTTGAAATTTTCAACATTCCAAAATGTGTTCTTAAATTGATAAAAAAAAATGAAAACAAATTTTTAATAAAATTGAAAAAATTATAGGAATAAACTTCATCAAAAGTTCTACATTTCATTAGTTTACACCATTTTGAAATTAAAATATAAAGACCACTTTTATGTGGTTGAAGTTCAATTTTTTTTTGTTGTTGGCCGATTTCTTTATAAAGTGTGACACATGTTTATGATTTTACTCGTGAATGAGTCCTGTGTGGCCCAAAATCAAAATTAATTCAACTTTTTTGTAGGATTTTATCCTCCTAGATTTGATGTCATCTTGTAGTGTTGTAATTTCATGAATTCTTATATAATTAAGTATAAATACAATTTTCTTTCACTCATTTTATACCTAGCAAGTTGAATGAGCATCCTTATAGACATTTGGAGTTGACAAGAGAATTAAAGCATTTACAAGATCATTCAAGAGTCTTCAAGGGAAGATTATCAAGCATTCTAGAGAATTATTCAAGCATCAATCATCATGTCAAGGAATTCATGCATCATGTTTGTTTTGGAACTAATAATTCTGATGTAGGTTTTATGATTCAAGCTATAATTTCATTCAAGATCTATCCTATTCAAGCAAGAGTCAAGATCTACATCCATTGGAGCCATCTCATACGTTTGTAACATCATATTTTGTTCATTCAACATTCTCCATTCATATTTTATTTCATTTCAAGGTTTGATTACCAAAATGGGGTTTGACCAAGGAAAACCCCTATCCACTAAAAAAACATTTTCCCCTCTCTTTAGTGTGTGATTTGTAGGTTTAGATTGAAGAAACATTTAAGAGAAAGCTTGGAGAAATTTTTCAAGGTGCCCAAAGTTGTGAAAGTTATCATCAAGAATTGGAGAATATTAGAGAACACCTACAGGTTGATTTACAGAAATTCAAATCTGGAAACTTGAAGAAGCAGATTGAGTAGACTGAGAAGAGAAGATTCAGACCTTGAAGTTATTTAAAACCCTAATTGGACTGATTTGCCACTTTTGGTGAATGAGTCCCAGTTTTGGTCAAAAATTAGATTTTTGTAGATTTGGATACCCATTTGACGGATTCCTGTTCCTGCATAGAAATCCAGATTTTGGAGTGATTCGCCTAGCTTGGCGATTGAGTCCCACTCAACATTAAAGTTAGAATTTCTAGCATTTTTGAGCCTCGTTCAGTCATCTTCAGATTCCCAGGTGCACACATTCCATTCTATGCTTTCTTTTTTGTTTCATTTGCATTTCTAGGTTATTTAGTTAGAGTTTGCATCATATTAGGATTCATCATTACATCTTGCATTGCATTTTTATTTCCAAGTCTTAACTTGGTTTTGAACCCCTCATTAGTTTACATTCAACCCCTAGGACAATCCTATTACAAGATCTCTTTCTCCTATGCATTGTGATCTCTAGGGTTTGTTCTTGAATGAGAGAGTGAATATTATCATTCTAGGTCCTAAACCCTAGAAAGACTAAAAAATTTTCAATCTTTCATTTTGGTGAACCTACATTTAGAACATCATAATTTTGATTTGGAGTGCATTATCATCCTAGATCTTGCTTGCATTAACATTGCATTAGGGTTTGCATTAATAAATTGGAATTCTAGGGTTTGTAATTCTGCATTAGTGAAAGTTCATATAGCTTGCATTTTTGCATCACATTTCATTGAAAATCAAACAAATTTTTTATTTACACTTAGTTTTTAGATCATACAACATAAAAAGCATAAAAATCAATTGAAAATTTCTATTTTTTTTGAATAAAACCCCATTGAAACTCATTCGCCACCCTGGGTGAATTAGTCCCAATGCACATTCTGCACTACATTTTTCAGTATTCAAAGTTCTGTTTTTGAGTTTTTGTTTGTTGTTTATAGCTTTTTGTTTTAGTTTACAAAACTTCTGTTATAGTCATTTCATTGTTCTTAGCTTATATTTCATTTGCATTCATTTTTCATTTAGTAGCCCTTGTATGATTATATGGTGTCCTATTGCTAATACTACAGTGAGAGGAAGTTCGAGACTCATGTCATCCTGTGATAACACAACCGTTGTGGATCTTGGGTTGTCTAGCTCTTTCACTCCTAGTATTGACACTAGTACACTAGGTATGGACCATACCCTTAACAACTGATTACCTTCAAGTAGTGTGACACATGTTGAAACAATGGTTGCTAGTGTTCCACAAGAAAAGATAATTCAAATCCATGAAGACCTAGCAAAATTACAACATCAAGTGCAAAATGACAACATTTCAACTACAACCATACCTACTATTGACAATATTCATCACATACTTGAAAGTGAAAATGGACTTGACCTTATGCAAAACATAGTTCAAATCTTTGAAAAAAACCTCACTTCAACCACTAGTTTTCCTTTACCTACTAGCAATGTCACAAGCCAAGGAGGAATTCAAATTTCTCCTCCCAAAACAATTGCATCTATTCCTACCTATACCAACCCTCAAGTCACAACAATAATGTAACCAACTACTAATGTGATTCCTTCCTAGGGTATTTCCGCTAGAATCCCTAGTACCTTTGTGGCATCACATGCCGTATCTCCTACCACTTTACCACCTATAAGGATCCCATTCACTTGCCCCTCAAACACATACACCCCTTCAAAATTTTCACCTTTTTCTCATAATATAAGCAATGAACCTCTCATAAATCAACTCTTCCAAACTGTTTCATCCCTTCAAAAACAAATTTACACCATCAACCAAAATCAAAATGGCCCACCTAGATATTAGTTCAAAAGCATTCCATTTTCCTTGGAGATATTGTGAACATCGATGCCACAAGGTGTAGAGGTTCCTAGATTCGAGAAATATGGAGGAAAGAGAGATACTTCTAACCATGCTAATGCTTATAACACTTTATGTAGTGAATTTTTCCTTGATGAAAAAATCTTGGCTAAGATTTTCCCATAGGTCCTTGAAAGATGCTGCCTTGGAATGGTTCTCTTCATTACTGAACAACTCAATTCATTCATTCAATGAACTTGTTGAGGCATTTTTCAACCATTTCCAAGTGCATATGACTCCTAAGATGACCTTGTCCGATTTGATGAGATGCAAGCAAAAAGAAGACAAAAAGATAACTGAATTTATCTCACACTATCAATTACTTTATTCCCAAATCATTGTCAAGGATCCTGACCCTCACCTTCAAGAGACATTCATATAAAATTTTCAAAGATACAAGATAAGATTACCATGATGAAATTTCTATCCTTTATGCACTTGTGTACTTCTCTCCTCGATTATCAAAATTTGGTTAGTAGTCGAGATACAAAATCCACCTCTAGCCATACTGAGAAATCTGAGCCCGCAAACCAAAATAATTCCCAACCTTTTAGAAAATAGAATAAAGGTTTACTTCAATTCAATCCTCCTAAACAAACAACTCAGAATGTCAATAACCAAGTAGCTGATGTTAAAGCTGTGATACACTTTAGCTATGGGGACCTAAAAAGACAATTCACTCCCTTATCTGACACCCTTCATAACACAATGTCTACTCTTTTAGAACAACAAATGATTACCTTTCCTCATGTTAAAACCCCCAATCCTAATAAGCCTCTACCTATGAACT
>VDFB02281492.1:706333018-706400675 GCA_007258455.2 Sequoia sempervirens | reverse complement strand
AAACATCTTGTGCAAGATCTCATTGATTTCGGTCTTCTTTCCATTGGAGGTGTTAATGATCAAGGAAATAAGTCTATTTCCCATCCCAACCAAAACTTGCAAATTTTTACCAACCCTATGCCTAAACACAATATTTCATTTGTCAAAACTAGCGAAACTACAAAGAATGATGTGATGAATGTTGACACGGATGATGAGAACATAGATACAATTCAAGAAAGTCCTATGGATACTAATTGATAGGCTGTCATTAGGTCCTATTACTTTAGAATATAATATTCAATTTTTCGACCGAGTAGTGTTCAAGGCAATCTGCAATAGAAGAGTTCTGGAGTATCTCGCTCAGGTTTCCTAACTTTTAAGAACAACTTAAGATTAATTCTAACTTCAAACTATTTAACTATAAAATTGTAAAGTAATTTATTCCTAAGAAAACCGAAAATGCTTGAATTGTAGGCATAAGTATACTAATTTAGAAAGCATAATAACTAAATTAGAAAGCATAGAAACAACTAAACTAAGAAGCTGAAAAATTATAAGAGCAGAAAAGCTTATAGCAATCCATAAAACATTTTCTTAATAGTTAAAATTCTAACAGTGAATAATAGAAACTACGGAAGTGAAAAGATAACAAATACTTTAGAGCTAAAATTTCATAACAATAAATTTAATGACTCTCTACAGAACAAAATTATAATAAAAGAGAACACTTATCTACTCCCATCGAGTGGCCAGCTCGTGGGTCAACACATTCATTCTCAGCTCAGATTCACAGCTATTTTAGGAACACTTCTATCAATCATAGTTATCATCCATAACTCATAACTCAAAGTTCTAGATAACAATCTCTTTATTCATAAACCTTGGAAACATTCTGACAGTATAACATTACTTTTTACTGTATATCTTACTTCCAGAGACTGTATCTTTTATAGAGAAACTATAACTACATGCTATATTTCAGATGGTATGGATAACCATTGAAAATATCTAAACAAATCTACGAATAACTTGTATATCTTTAGTCCCATTACATAGTATTTAAGAGGCTCAAGTCGAGCCATAAAGTCTTTAATTCAAAGGATAATATAAATAACAACTTTAAGAACAACTACATCTTCGGTCCATCACCCTGAAGTTCCAGAGCATATTTCTAGCATATATCTCTAACTATTCTAGAGCACGTTCCAGTTGGATGCTTCAATCTGTAACTTTGATTGACCGATTATTATCTACAAAACACTTAAAACAACCCATTAAATCTGTATTGGAAAATTACTTTAAGAAATCAAAAGAAATAAAGTTTATACAAGTTCTTACTAAAATTAAGCAATTATTTCTCCTAAAATTTAATTAATTCGCAAAGGATAGAGATTTGCATGTATGAACCAGGGCTTTATAGTATTATCATGATGAGGTAATTTTTACCTCATCATTTCCTCCCCTTCCTAGTTCTTGGTAGGTCCTCCTATCCCTTGATTATAATTCTACCCTCTACTCCCTTCTTCATATTTTGCATTGATATCATACAAATATTTTGCTATGACATCAAAGTTTATAGGGGAATTGTGGAAACCTCCATGAAAAGCAACTTCCCGTTTCCATTCATTGAAAATTTTGTCATCTTGATCTATATTAATAGGAAAAGCAAGGGCTGGATATAGCAGTAAAGGAGGTCTGTACCTCATTCCTATCCATTTTGTTATGAGATCTCCTAAAATTTTGGCGAAGGCATCTACTCTTCTGAAGGACCATCTAAGACCAAGAGGAGAGATCACTTCTCTTTTCTTAAGATATATAGGAAATGGAGTGTATCTCTCTTCAAATGCATGCCAAGCCTTGCGAACCAATTTTTGCCCCTGTTCTATGAAATGATTATAACAAACTTGAAGGATATCGTCATACCTTTCCTTCATTTTCTCATTCAACAAAAGAGCTACAAATGCCTTTTTAAAAGCTGCTGGTCTACTATTTGGAGATCTCATTTCAAGTCCTATACTTTTCTCTACTTGAACATATTCTTTATTACGTTCTTGCCAATGGATTTGATTCCACATAGTAGACAATAGAGATCTTAATTTCACTTCCCCCACAAAAAAGATGAACAAAGAAATCAGTATGCTTCTCTAACAAAAGATCATGGGTAAATAATTCATAGAGCATATCTTGCTCCTCAGCCTTTGAGTCTGCAAATGTTTTAAAAAATTATTTATCATTAGGTTCATAAGGCTGATCATTGTAAATTCTAAGCAGTTTCCATCTAAAACATTGTTCATTCAAAAACATAGAATACAATCTGGATGGTCTCCTATAGGATAAAAGAAATTCAGCTATTTGACATGCATCCTGTTCCCCCCTATAAGCTTTATGAAATTCTTCTCTTAATAACACCATTTCTATTTTCAATATGTTATTCTCAACTTGTGCATTCCTTAGGAAATAGCACCATTCCATCCATTTCATTATTAATGGAGGAATATGAATTTGGAACCATTCAGTTACCGTTGGCGGCTCGGTTTGAACTTCTCTGGATTCCACCTTTGGTTTACTTGTGCTTTCCTGTAAGTCCTGCTCTAATTCTACAATCTTACTAAGAGAAGCATTTAATTCTTTTTTCTATCTTTTCATTTCCTCTTGAAATGCTGAATACATGAGCATAAAATTTCCTTTTAAATTCTGAATTTCTTTATTTAACCCATCCCTGTGTATCCTATTTTCCTCATTCCAATTCTGATTTTGTATTTGCAGCTCACTAATAGATGTATCTTTTCCTTGCATTTCCAAATTTAACTCCTAAATTTCTTGATCTCTTTTTATTTATTACAGTCTTATAAACCCTTATTTCCTCTTGTTGTAAATCCATCTTTTCCTTATTTTCATGCTGCTGGCTTCTTAACTCTTCTATCTCTAATTTCAATTTTTCCAATTCTATGTTAATATTTTCAGTTTCAACAATTTCAACAGCTTTACTAATAACTGGAGACAATTTTCCTAACATACTACCATCAATCTCCATAGGAAGTGGAGATTGTCCCCTTTCTATTTCCTATTTTTCTTGTTCTACAGCTTCTTCTTCAGACACCAAGTGAAAATGTACTTCTTCAACAGATATTTCTTTTTCTAAGGATTGGTGAATTGACTCAATTTCCAAGTTTCTCTTTTTCCTTTTAGATTTTGACCTATTCTCTTTACTCTGTGCTGGGGTTTTTGCAGATCCAGAGGATAATATTTTACTCCGCCTTAAAGGGGGATTATCCTAGTAAATTAAAATAGTTGGATCATTTAGAAGAATTGTTCTTCTTTTCCTCTTCCTAATAGGGTGAGTATCCACATTTGGATTCACTATCTCTACATCTTCTATCTGGGCCAGAGTTTCAAACTCATCATTTCTAAATTATTGCACTTCCTCACCAACTATGGTAGGAATTTGGGGTTTAGGAGCCTTAGGGTCTTCAGGGGAAGTTGCTCCGGAAGGTGAAGCAACTTGTTTTGAAGATTCTCCTAATTCTAACTTCCTTCCTGATGTAGGCATATCAAACTTCCCCAAATTTTTTTCCCATTTGCTTTTAGGTTTCTTACGGAAATGATATTTACAAATTAATTGAATTAACCCATGATGTTTTAATGGCCCTGAACCAATTTTGTATCTCTCTATTGAAGAATTAATAGAATCATTCAAGAAATGAGGCAAATTAACCCTTAGAGCAGGGTCTTCCTTCCCATGCCACAAATGTGTTAACATGCAGAATGCTGGACCTACCACAGTGGTGAGTTGACTTTCACAAGTAAAATATCTAATATTCCATGCAACAACAGTACCCTGAGGTTCTAAGATAGAAGCTTGCTAAAACCCCTTATTTTGTTCCCTCGTACTGACAACTATCATGGGTTGAGGATCCCCCTGTCTAAGGAATAATCCTAATAATTTCTGATAGGTGGTTTGTGTGGTTTCAAATATTTTAATGCCAGAATCTTCTAACCCTGAAATAGAAGAGATAATTTTTGAACTCACCTTGAAATGTTTCCCATGCAAAATCACCTGACCATTAGAGTAGTTTTCTGCAAATGCATTCAATAGATTTTCATTATACCCTTCGAATCTCCTGACAAAATCCAACCAACCCACTTCTTCAAACAACCGAGAGATATTACTTAACCCCAACAGCTTTTCTGCAGAAGCCGACTCACATTTCTTCTTTGTACCTCCCATTTTTTTCTCTTTTGCTTACCACCCTGCTAAAAAATTCAATAATGCCAAGGACTTGTGTACTGATATTAAAAATATGATCAGACTGTAATCATTTACTCTACTCTTGCTTGGAGCTTGCTATGTAATAATTTCAATTTGCATGAAGGGCCACAAAAAGAGTGTCGTACTTAACAATTAATCACCAAGTGGCTCAATTTACTAAATTGGGAAAGGAAACTCTTGCCAATAAATCATATTTTATTTGAAAATAACTACTTATTTAAAGAAAAAAATTGTACTTACTTCCATTCCATGATCACTTGAAGATCTTATACCTCTACCGATTTGACAAGATGATGCAATGGAATTGGTTGAGGTGACAGTATAATTATTATGATATTAATAAGGAAGCTCATGAATGAGGAAGTCATTAATGAAGACAGGCTAGTACGATGACTTTTATTTATAATGGAAAATGAAGGCACGTTTACCAATGTACGATAATAAAAGCATCGAAAAAGATTTGAATTTTTTTCTAGAAAGGAGTTGGCGAAATGAAAATGAATAACTTCTCGAGCATGCATTCAGACAAAGATAGTGGTTAAAGTTCTGGAGCACGCATAAGACATGCATTAGGAGCTTGAAAAATGCATAAGTTCTAGAGCATCACCAAAAGATGCAGTTGAAATGGTAACTGAATGAAAGTTTCAGAGCACGTCGGAAGATGCTTCCGGAGCAACAACTAAATGAAAGTTTCAGAGCATCGTTGAAAGATGCAGCCAGAGCAACAACTAGATGAAAGTTCTAGAGAATCTTCAAAAGATATTGCTAGAGCATCATTGAAGGATGCAGACGAAGCAACAACCAGATGAAAGTTCCAGAGCATCATCAAAAGATGCAGCCGGAGCAGCAACTAGATGAAAGTTCTAGAGCATCATTGAAAGATGCAGCTAGAGCAATAACTGGAGAGAAGAAGATAACGAACACCACTTAACTCAAACTTTAGGAGTTATATCATTCCACAAGAACATCCTTCCAACATGATAGGCTAAAAAGCGGGTTCCGGAGCATCGGACATTCAAACCGTCAAGTTTTGGAGCACTGGCCAGCTGAATGATCAAGTTCCAAAGCATCTTAGAACGGTGCTCCAGAAGTTGTTATTCCTTTATGAGAGGCCCTACAAAATGAAAACACGTGTTAATTCCAAAATTTAAAAAAGAAAATGCTTTGAAAACAAATTGTATACACATGTCTTTTTATTACAAATTCTCATCAAATTTTTTTTTTTAGATAACATATAAACATTAAATCAAATAGAATCTGCCTTGGCAGAGTCAATGCATTGGATCTCTCCTTGGATTTCTACCACCTTTGTAAATTCTTCTTTATTAACTAGTTTATGGTAAATACGTAGGCGATGACCATTAACTAAGAGAGTTCATAAATCACCATCAATAGGTTTTAACTAAACTGTGCCATTTGAGAAAACCTCAGAGATTTCATATGGCCCTAGCCAATGAGTTCTTAGTTTTCCTTTATGGACTTTATATCTTGAATCGAATAGGGAAGCCCAGTCACCATTATTAAATTCTCTCTTTAATATATTTGTCATTCCAAAATTTTCATTGATGTTGAACTAATTTTGTTTGATGAACAACATCCAGACGAAACTCATCCAACTCATTTAACTATAAAACACGTTCTATTTGAGCTCGTTTCAAATCTAGACCCAACTCCATAGCTATATGTAGGGTCTGAAGTTCAAATTCAATGGGAAGAAGAGGTTTTTTTCCAAAAATGAGCTCATAGGGACTAAATCCAGTTGTAGATTTCCATGTTGTATTATATGCCCAAACGACTTCAGGCCATTTCCTAGCCCAATCTTTTCTTGCTGAAGAGACAATTTTTGTCAGTATGTTTTCTAACTCCCTATTAGTCACCTCTACCTGACCATTTGCTTGAGGGTGATAAGGGGATGAATTCTTATGGCTCACCTAAAAATGGTCCATAAATGCTAGGAGAACTTTGGACATAAATTGGGGTCCCTGATCTATAACAATAGTTCGAGGGGCTCCAAATCGAAGAAAAAATTTGTTATAGAGAAAATCAGCAACTTGCTCTTCTCTAGCAACTCGTAAAGCTTGAACTTCTGCCCATTTCGTCAAATAATCGGTACAAACTAATATATATTCTTTTCATTGTGAGGAAGGATCTATGGGGCCGATAAAATATAACCCCCATTTTTTGAATGATTCCAAAGTTACCTGAGGCTGCAAAGGTATTTCTGTAGAAGCAGTTGATCTTCCTACTCTTTGACATTCATCACAATGACAAACATAATTTTTAACATCTTTATGCATTGAAGGCCAATAATATCCAGTACCTAAAATTTTATGGGAAGTTCTTTTTGCAGAATAATGACCCCCTGAAGGATCATCGTGACAGGCCCTCAGAATACTATAAGTTTCATCAGCCCTAACACATCTTCTCAAAACCATATCAGGTCCACAATGAAATAAAATCCCATTAATCCATTTAAATGGTGCACACTCTTGAATAAGTCACTTCCTTTGTTTTAATGTAAATTTAGGAGGTACTTCAGAAGTAGCTAAATAGTTGGCAATATCAGCAAAACAAGGAACCTTTATAGAGATAGCAAACAAATTTTCATTTGGGAACTCATCTTGTACAAGTGCTCGATCACCCTCTTCTTGTTTGATTCAAGATAAAAAGTTTTCCAATTTGTTAAATTTCCCTGGCTTGTCAAGTATTGTCACATTGAAATCATGAAGAAGTAGTAACCATCTCATGATTTGACCATTAACTACATGTTTATTCATTAAATACTTTACAGCTGAGTGATCTATATAAACTGTAACTTTATATCTTGTAATATAATGACATAACTTTTTGATGGCATGAACCACCACTAAGAATTCTTTTTCTGTTGTCGTGTAGTTTCTCTCAGCAGATGTTAGGTTTTTGCTAATAAAATATATGGCATACTTATCCCCATCCTCATCTTCTTGCCCTAATACTGCACCAATTGCATCATTTGAAGCATCAACAAAAATGTGAAAGGGAAGACTCCAATTTGGTCCACATAGTACAAGAGCAGAGACAAGCTTTTCTTTTATCATTTCAAATGATTGTTGACACTCAGATGTCCAATTAAACTCCACATATTTTTGGAGGAGAGAAAACATAGGGCCCGCTATCTTACTGAAGCTTTCTATGAACCTTCTATAATATCCAGCATGTCCAAGAAAACTTTGAACATTTGTTTGTGTTTGAGGTACAGTCAATTGTTGTATGACTTCAATTTTTTTAGGATCAACTTTTATTCCTTCCGAGGAAATGTGATGGCCTAAGACTATTCCTTGTTCCACCATTATTAAACACTTTTCATGGCTAAGGGACAGTCGATTTTCCTCACAAACCTCCAAAACCCTATCCAAGTTTTGAAGAGCTTCATCGTAGGTTGATCCATATACTATGAAATCATCCATATAAACCTCTACACAATCATTGACAAGTGCTGCAAATATAGCCAAAATAGCCCTCTGAAAACTCGCTGGAGCATTACAAAGTCCAAAAGGAAGAACTTGGTATGCATATGTACCCCAAGGACAAGTAAATGTTGTCTTATCTTGGTCTTCTGGTGCTACCTGAATTTGGTTGTAACCACTAAATCCATCTACGAAAGAAAAATATTTGCTCCTAGCCAAATTGTCCAAAACCTGGTCAACGAATGGTAAGGGAAAATAATCTCTAAAGGTGGCTTTATTAAGTTCTCTATGATCCACACAAATTATCCACTTGCCATTTTTCTTTGGTACAACTACCATAGGTGACACCCACTTACTATCTGAGATAGGATAAATGAATCCTGCACAGAGGAGTTTCTCAATCTCTATTTTAACAAGATCCTTTAATGTGGGGTTGAGTCTCCTCTGTGGTTGACAGACAGGTCTTATATTAGGATCATTATAAATGTGATGAGTACAAACACTCGGGTGAATCCCCCTCATGTCTGTATAGTCCCAAGAAAAAGCTTTAGACCTTTTTACCAGCACATTAAATAATTTATCCTCCTATATTTCTGTCAATCAACTATTGACATTCATAGTTTTTCCTGGTAACAACATAATTGTTTTTTTTCCTAGATAGGATGAAGTGATAGTATGTATTGGTCATAACAAAGTGTTGAGAGGGAAACTATGAGGTATAAGTTGGTGAAGTTTTGTAATATCATCAAAGAAATAACTCGTTCTAGGAATCATATTAGCCAAGGGACAAGGCATCCCCATAGTAACATAATTTTGTTCCATCCCACTTATATCAATTGGTTGTCCCAAAATTTCTGGTACATCCTATATTACTTCTTCACTTGAACCTATAGCCAAATGTGCAACCTCATTCACTAACTCATCCTATAATTCTTCTCCATGTTGTTTAATTACTACCATGGCCAAAGAGGCCAGACTGTCTTGCCCGCTAAATTCTTCTAGTTCATCAGCCTAGATTTTATTATACTCGGTAGGCTTAGCAGGAGGATATAAAAATAAATGTTTACTATCTGGACCATGTGAAATGGTCATACCTCCTTCTCGACAATCAATTTTAGCAGCAACATTAGCCAACCATGGTCTTCTAAAAATTATTGGATAACTATCTTTAGGTGTAAGTGATTGGATTATTTGAAAGTCAACTGGATATTCCCATCCATCAACTTTAACAAGAACATTTTTTATAACACCTTTTGGAATGGCTATAGACTGATTTTCCATTTGCAAGACTGTAGTTGTAGGACTTAAATCAGTAAGACTTAACTTCTCCATTACATCCACTGTCATTACATTAATGGTTGCTCCCAAATCCACTAATGCATTAGGTATTGCTACCTCATTAATTGTAATAGTAATCAGTGGACTCCCAGGATAATCATATTTTGGAGCAACGGTCTTTCCAGACAAAAATTCAGCTAGATAACCATCAATGTGGGTAGTGTTTATTTTCTTTGGTTTCCTTCATGGAGTTCTAATACACAGTTGTTTGATCAACCCATTTAACTCAGGAATTTCCTTTATTGCTTGCAGCAAAGGAACCTCTATTTGTAATTATTTAATTTCTTGAATTAATGCAGTTTCAGAAGCTAATGTCATTTCTAGAGTATCTTTCAGAATTGTTGATTTCAAACGCTCCAAAAATGGTGCTTGAGTTTTCTCCTTTGAAGTGATATCTTTACTAAGCTCAGTCAAAGACTGACCTCCCTCCTCCCGAGGTAAATCAGCAACTCCTGTTACTGAAGACTCAGTAATATTCGTTGGTAATGTAGTATCTTTCTCAAAATTTTGAGAAATAGGTTCATCCACTACTTCCTCAATAGTGGGCGATTGAAGTGTCCTACTAGATCGTAACTGAACATTTCCAAAATGAATTGCATTAAGTCATGTGACATTATCTTGCTCAGTAGTATATACCAGAGTATTCTATCGATTATTCTTAGGATTGGGAAGTGGTTGTGCTAGAAGTTGAGGTTGATTTACTTGCTTAGTCTGAGGAAGATTTTGAGGTGGTGGTAACAAAATCTATTGTTGATTCCTCCTTGGACCAGTATAAAATTGATTCTATCCTTGATTCCATTGGGGAGCAATATGTTGTGGGTACCATTGTTGTGATTGGTTTGGCCACTGCTGAGTTCCCCATGATTGACTTGCCCATTCAGGAGATCCCCAATAAGGAGTTCCCCAAGTAGGCTATGGAGGATAGGGCTGATTTCAAGATGGAGGCCATTAGTTACGAGCCTAATTATTCTGGGGTCTCCTTGCAGGATTGGAATTCTACCCATCAGAAAAATTACCTCCCTGGTGTTGATTTAGCACATTTATTTCTTCTTCAACCTAAGCGGTTTTTTCTTAGTATTCTTAAGATTAGTAAGAAGTTCGCATTGATTGGTAGGGTGGCTTTGCTCACAGAGTTGACAAAAATTAACCTTGTCTAAAGGGCACTCCCATAAAAGATGTTTATTTTGACACCTAGGACAATAGATTGACAAAGTTTCAGGGTTACATGTCTTTTCTTGTATACCATCCAACGTAGTATTCAATTGGACAAGTATATTTGTCTTAAGATTTTCTATTTCTTCTTAGAGTTTACCTATCTCGTTATTCCCTTTGAAAATATTTATTTTACGGATTCCTGCATGAGTACATGAAAAATTGTGACACAAATCACATATGTCTTCAAGGTTTAACTGAGACACATCACCTTTTCCCATTAAATGAAGACTTCTTACATCATCATCATCGAGTCCTTTAAGAAATATAGTCTTGAGAATCTCAACACTAATGGTCGTTTCGCCACATCGTTTAGATAAGAAAAGAAACCTATCCAAATAGTCCTCTAGTCTCTCATCCTCATTTTGCCAAAGTTTAAACAACTCCTCCTTATGATCACTCACCCTACAATAACTCTGATATTTATTCAAGAACACAATTTCCATTTCTTCCCAAGTTGTAATACTTCCAGATGGTAGTCCCATAAACCAACACATGTATGAATCCTTCAAAGTAGAAGGAAACAACTTCAGTTTTTGGTTGTCATTTTTATAGTCATAGGTTTGACAAAGGACCTTAAATTCAAAAAGAAATTGGTTTGGGTCTTCTGAAGATAAACCACAAAAGGTTGGAAGGAAAGCTAGAGAGATTTTTTTCATTATTATATCATCATCCACATCCGGAGAAATAGGATAAGTGAACATTCTAGGTAGTGGAGGATCATTATTATTACGGTTTGCATCATTACGGTTGGCTTCTACCCTCCGATCTCCCATGATGTTTAGAGGAATATGCTCCTCGATAATAATTTCGTTGACAACAGGTTGCACTACAGGATGATCTTCTGGGAGATAGTGGAAAGCCTCGGGTGGGTTAGGCTCAAGTAATTCGTTAGCAGAATGGTCTTCTAAGCCTTGGGTCTCCCTTTGTATAATTGGGACGTATTTTGGGGGGGTCTTTGGTGTAAATCGTCTGTGAGGGACTCGTTTCTTGACCATGCTGAAAAGGAAGCCACAGATAGTATTTTTTTCCTAAAAGAGGTATTCTAGGCATCTTCTATTAACACTTAAGCAAAAGAAGCTAAGGGGTCCCCAAAAACAACGCCAAAAAGTGATAGGCTGTCGTTAGGTCCCATTACTTTAGAATATAATATTCAATTTTTTGACCGGGTAGTGTTCAAGGCAATCTGCAATAGAAGAGGTCCAAAGTATCTCACTCAGGTTTCCTAACTTTCAAGAACAACTTAAGATTAATTCTAACTTCAAACTATTTAACTATCAAACTGTAAAGTAATTTATTCCTAAGAAAACAAAAAATGCTTGAACTGTAGGCATAAGTATACTAATTTAGAAAGCATAATAACTAAATTAAAAAGCATAGAAACAACTAATCTAAGAAGCTAAAAAATTATAAGAGCAGAAAAGCTTATAGCAATCCATAAAACATTTTCTTAATAGTAAAAATTCTAACAGTGAATAATAGAAACTACGGAAGTGAAAAGATAACAAATACTTCAGAGCTAAAATTTCATAACAATAAATTTAATGACTCTCTACAGAACAACATTATAATAAAAGAGAACACTTATCTACTCCCATTGAGTGGCCAGCTCATGGGTCAACATACTCATTCTCAGCTCACATTCACAGCTATTTCAGGAACACTTCTATCAATCATAGTTATCATCCATAACTCATAACTCAAAATTTTAGATAACAATCTCTTTATTCATAAACCTTGGAAACATTCTGACAGTATAACATTACTTTTCATTGTATATCTTACTTCTAGAGACCATATCTTTTATAGAGAAACTGTAACTATATGCTATATTTCAGATGGTATGGATAACCATTGAAAATATCTAAACAGATCTATAGATAACTTGTATATCTTTAATCCCATTACACAGTATTTAAGAGGCTCAAGTCAAGCCATAAAGTTTTTAATTCAAAGGATAACAGAAATAACAACTTTAAGAACAACTACATCTTCAGTCCATCACCTTGAAGTTCTGGAGCATATTTCCAACATATATCTCTAACTGTTCTAGAACACATGCCAACTAGATGCTTCAATCTATAACTTTGATTGACCGATTATTATCTACAAAACACTTAAAACAACCCATTAAATATGTATTGGAAAATTACTTTAAGAAATCAAAAGAAATAAAGTTTATACCAGTTCTTACTAAAATTAAGCAATTATTTCTCCTAAAATTTAATTAATTGGCAGAGGATAGAGATTTGCATGTATGAACCAGGTCTTTATGGTATTATCATGATGACGTTATTTTTACCTCATCATTTCCTCCCCTTCCTAGTTCTTGGTAGGTCCTCCTTTCCCTTGATTATAATTCTTCCCTCTACTCCCTTCTTCATATTTTGCACTGATATCATACAAATCTTTTGCTGTGACATCAAAGTTTATAGGGGAATTGTGGAAACCTCCATGAAAAGCAACTCCTCGTTTCCATTCATTGAAAATTTTGTCATCCTAATCTGTATTAATAGGAAAAGCATGGGCTGTATATAGTAGTAAAGGAGGTCTGTACCTCATTCCTATCCATTTTGTTATGAGATCTCCTAAAATTTTGGCCAAGTCATATGCTCTTCTGAAGGACCATCTAAGACCAAGAGGAGAGATCACTTCTCTTTTCTTTAGATATATAGGAAATGGAGTGTATCTCTCTTCACATGCATGCAAAGCCTTGCCAACCAATTTTTTCCCCTGTTCTATCAAATGATTATAGCAAACTCGAAGGCTATCATCATACCTTTCCTTCATTTTCTCATCCAGCAAAAGAGCTACAAATACCTTTTTAAAAGCTACTGGTCTACTATTTGGAGATCTCATTTCAAGTCCTATACTTTTCTCTGCTTGAACATATTCTTTATTACATTCTTTCCAATGGATTTGATTCTGCATAGTAGACAATAGAGATCTTAATTACACTTCCCCCACAAAAATGATTAATAAAGAAATCAGTATGCTTCTCTAACAAAAGATCATGGGTAAATAATTCATAGAGCATATCTTGCTCCTCAGCCTTTGAGTTTGCAAATATTTTAAAAAATTCTTTATCATTAGGTTCATCAGGCTGATCATTGTAAATTCTAAGAAATTTCCATCTAAAACATTGTTCATTCAAAAACATAGAATACAATCTGGATGGTCTCCTATAGGATAAAAGAAATTCAGCTATTTGACATGCATCCTGTTCCCCCCTATAAGCTTTATGAAATTCTTCTCTTAATAACACCATTTCCATTTTCAATCTATTATTCTCAACTTGTGCATTCCTTAGGAAATAGCACCGTTCCATCCATTTCATTAATAATGGAGGAATCTGAATTTGAAACCATTCAGTTACCGTTGGTGGCTCGGTTTGAACTTCTCTGGATTCCACCTTTGGTTGTCTTGTGCTTTCATGTAAGTCCTGCTCTAATTCTACAATCTTACTAAGAGAAGCATTTAATTCTTCTTTCTGTCTTTTCTTTTCTTCTTCAAATTCTGAAAACATGAGCATAAAATTTCCTCTTAAATTCTAAATTTCTTTATTTAACTCATCCCTGTGTATCCTATTTTCCTCATTCCAATTCTAAATTTGTATTTGCAGCTCACTAATAGATGTATCTTTTCCCTACATTTCCAACTTTAACTCCTAAATTTCTTGATCTCTTTTATTTATTACAGTCTTATACACCATTATTTCCTCTTGTTGTAATTCCATCTTTTCCTTATTTTCATGCAGCTGGCTTCTTAACTCTTCTATCTCTAATTTCAATTTTTCCAATTCTATGTTAATATTTTCAGTTTCAACAATTTCAATAGCTTTACTAATAACTGGAGACAATTTTCCTAACATACTGTCATCAATCTCCATAGGAAGTGGAGATTGTCCCCTTTCTATTTCCTGTTTTTCTTGTTCTACAACTTCTTCTTCAGACACCAATTGAAAATGTACTTCTTCAACAGATATTTCTTTTTCTGAGGATTGGTGAATTGACTCCTCAATTTCCAAGTTTCTCTTTTGATTTTTAGATTTTGACCTATTCTCTTTACTCTGTGCTGGGGTTTCTACAGATCTAGAGGATAATCTTTTGCTCTACCTTAAAGGGGGATTATCCTAGTAAATTAAAATAGTTGGATCATTTAGAAGAATAGTTCTTCTTTTCCTCTTCTTAACAGGGTGATTATCCACATTTGGATTCACTATCTCTACATCTTCTATCTAGGCTGGAGTTTCAAACTCATCATTTCTAAATTATGGCACTTCCTCACCAACTATGGTAGGAATTTGGGGTTCAGGAGCCTTAGGGTCTTCGAGGGAAGTTTCTTCAGAAGGTGAAGCAACTTGTTTTGAAGATTCTCCTTATTCTAACTTCCTTCCTGATGTAGGCATATCAAACTTCCCCAAAATTTTTTCCCATTTGCTTTTAGGTTTCTTATGGAAATGATATTTACAAATCAATTGAATTAAATGATGATGTTTTAATGTCCCTGAACTAGTTTTGTATCTCTCTATTGAAGAATTAATAGAATCATTAAAGAGATGAGGCAAATTAGCCCTTAGAGCAGGGTCTTCCTTCCCATGCCGCAAATGTGTGAACATGTGGAATGATGGACCTACCACTGTGGTGAGTTGACCTTCACAAGTAAAATATCTAATATTCCATGCAACAACAGTACCCTGGGGTTCTAAGATAGAAGCTCACTGAAACCCCTTATTTTGTTCCCTCATACTGACAACTATCATGGGTTGAGGATCCCCCTGTCTAAGGAATAATTCTGATAATTTCTGATAGGTGGTTTGTGTGGTTTCAAATATTTTAATGCATTCAGACAAAGAAAGTGGTTAAAGTTCTGAAGCATGCATTAGGAGCTTGAAAAATGAATAAGTTCTGGAGCATCGCCAAAAGATGCAGCTGAAATGGTAACTGAATGAAAGTTCTGGAGCATCGTCAAAGATGCAATCAGAGCAGCAACCAGATGAAAGTTCTGGAGCATCATCGAAGGATGCAGATGGAGCAACAACCAGATGAAAGTTCTAGAGCATCGTCGAAAGATGTAGCCAGAGCAACAACCAGATGAAAGTTCCAGAGCATCGTCGAAAGATGCATCCAGAGTAGCAACTGGAGAGCAGAAGATAAAAAACACCACTTAACTCAAACTTCAAGAGTTATATCATTCCACAAGAACATCCTTCCAACATGATAGGCTAAAAAGCAGGTTTCGGAGCATCGGGCATTCAGACCATCAAGTTTTGTAGCACTGGTCAGCTGAATGATCAAGTTACAAAGCATCTTGGAACGGTGCTCTAGAAGTTGTTATTCCTTTATGAGAGGTCCTGCAAAATGAAAACACATGTTAAGTCTGAAATTTTAAAAAAATATGCTTTGAAAACAAATTGTATACACATGTCTTTTTATTACAATTTTCATCAATGTTTTTTTTTAAGATGACATATAAACATTAAATCAAATAGACCCTGCCTTGGTGGAGTCAATGCATTGGATCTCTCCTTGCATTTCTATCAACTTTGTAAATTATTCTTTATTAGCTGGTTTATGGTAAATATGTAGGCGATGACCATTAACTAAGAGAGTTCGTAAATCACCATCAATAGGTTTTAACTGAACTGTGCCATTCGAGAAAACCTCAGAGATTTCATATGGCCCTAGCCAATGAGTTCTGAGTTTTCCTTTATGGACTTTATATCTTGAATCAAATGGCAAAGCCTAGTCACCATTATGAAATTCTCTCTCTTTAATATATTTGTCATGCCAAACTTTCCGTTGATGTTGAACTAATTCTGTTTGATGAACAACATCTAGACGAAGCTCATCCAGCTCATTTAATTGTAAAATGTGTTCTATTTGAGCTTGTTTCAAATCTAGACCCAACTCCATAGCTGTTGCGATTAATTTAGATGACGATGAGGAAGTTGCTAAAATTGACAAAGAGGTGCATAATGAATTGAACACATTTTTTTCCTCTTCCATGAGCTTAAGAGAAAATTCTCCTAAGAAGAGTGTTGAACTTGGTGATGGCCCTAGTTCGACACTTGGTATTGTCCCTTTGGCTAGTTTCCCACCTTTTATATATGATGAACACAATTGGGATGCGGATGACTTGTTTATAGGTTGACTTGCATGTACCTTCCAAGTCTTTTACATCATTTATTTTTCATTTTCTTTTGTGTGATTGCATGTGTGTGATGTGATCCACCATGCTGCTCTATTTGATGTTCTCTCTTTCTCACATTCCTCTATTTGTACCTTCATTATTCTATGTGTCCTAAATATTTTATTTTTTCCTTTTTCATTTGTCTTGTGTTTCCTTTTGGGGATGATGCAAGGCATCAGGACATTTATGTTTCTTCCACATTGACCCAAATTATTTTCCTTTATCTTTTTCATTTTTCTTGTGTTTTCCTTTTGGGGATGATGCAAGACGTCGAGGAATTCATGTCTCTTCCATGTTGACCCAATTTTTTTTTCTTTGTTTTCACTCTCTGTGTGTTCTTGGGGAATGATGATAGTTCCGAGCTCTCTAAAAACATTATAGCAAGAACATATTGACCCCAAATCCATAGATCCCGTATGTGTTTTGATTTTTCTTTTACATGATGTAGTTTCATTTGGAAACATATGACTAGGCATAAGGCTTTCCAAGTTAGATCTCATGTCTTCTTTATTGTTAGTAGCTATCATTTGCTACTTTAAAGTAATTTCTCACAGTATGGTATTTAAAAATTTCTTTAAAGTGGGGGCATAAATTAGCATTATTCCTTTGAATTTTTCTTTCTCATGGTTCATGGTGTAGTATTCTTACTTTATATGATGTGTTTTTTTCTTTGTCGATGATATCAGGTGTGACGTATTTCAAGAGCGTGATCTCTCTTAGCATATTATAATCCTCTTAGTGGCTTGATGTGACATACTACATCCGCTAAGTTGTGAATCTTCTATTCTTTGATTGGTCCTCTCTTGGAGACATTAGGCACAATGTTGCCTACTTGTTAAAGACCTCACATGAACTAAGCAAGACTCCTTTGAACATTCCTTATTGTTGCATTTGCATTTTCTATTATATGGCCACCTTGCATAATACACCTTGCATGCATGTAGAGCCATCCTATTTGTTCATGAGTTCCAAGCATACAAATTTTTTTCTGCCTCATGAATCTCAAAGTTCATTGTTCATGAGCTCCAAGCATACAAAGTTTTGCTTGTCTCATGAAGCTCAAAGGTCATTTTTGTGTGGCACCATATTAAATTTATCAGGGAGTTAACTTTGGTATAGTTTTTGATGGGAAGCCCAACCGGGAATGGCTTTCCCTTAGCCAGTCACATGTGAGTGTGAGCGCATATCGATTGTGTGTGTATGTGTATCACCTCTTTCGAATCCTCACCCAATAGACAACCTAGAGTTCCATTTCCTCAAAGTGAGCTTGCATTTTTTGGACAAACAACCAAGATTTGATCCACATAATGATGGACATACGGTCAAAGCTTGATCTGATCCTTTTATTTTATTTTAATTTTCTTCTTGTCTTTGGCAGTGTATGCTTGTGCCTTTATGATGCTCTTTATATCATTTTCATGTGTGTTATCTTGTACCTATGTTAATTTTCCATGGGACCATGATCCTAGGGGATTGATCACCACTCTTGATCATTGTCGTCTCATCATACCAGCATTGGTACACTTGGACCCCTCTTGAAGTGAGTTTGTCTAAGTTAGTGTGAGTTTGAAGCAAGTTCATCCTCTCACTAAAGTGGGGGCTAAATGTAATGTCAAAAAATGTCGTCAGTGACATTTTCAAACTTGTTTTGGCCCTCCTTGAAAAATTGAGCCTAATGATGCCTTAATTTAGTGTTGTAATGTGTTTGAAACATTCACATTAGGTATTGGGCCCTTGTGAACTAATGAATTTAAATGGTACCTTGCCAAAGTGTTGTGAAGTGTTGTAACACACTTTCACACTTTTCTAAGGTTTTATTAATTAACCAAACCTAATAAACCTATTTTAAACTAAAATATACCTTAATCTTGCCTTATTTAGAGTCTTGTAAAGTTTTGTAACACACTTTCACACTTTTATAGGGTTTTCATTAATAATTGGGCTTCTTTGTACTTTAATTGGCCCTTTTTTGCATCCACAAGCCTCATTTAATGTATCTTTTTGAGCATAAATTTGGCATAAATTATACCCAATCATAATTCAGGTGTTTCAGTTTGAATGGCCCCAGATTTAGTGATGTGGGACTCATTCGCCACCTTGGGAGAATGAGTCCCGCCTAGGTTTTTGGGTCCCAAACTTGGTTTCACACCTTTCTAAATTTTTTTAAAAATGGTCCCATAAAGTATGCCTAATGTGACTCATTCACCACCTTGGGTGAATGTGTGGCCCAAAATCAAAATTAATTCAAAATTTTGGTAGGATTTTATCCTCCTAGATTTGAAGTCGGCTTGTAGTGTTGTAATTTTAGGAATTCTTACATAATTAAGTATAAATACAAGTTTCTTTCACTCATTTTACATGTAGAAAATTGAATGAGCATCTTTATAGCAAGTTGGAGTTCACAAGAGCATTCAAGCATTTACAAGAGAATTCAAGAGTCTTCAAGGGAAGATTATCAAGCATTCTAGAGCATTATTCAAGCATCAATTATCATGTCAAGGACTTCATGCATCATGTTTGTTTTGAAGCTAACAATTGTGATGTAGGGTTTTATGATTCAAGCTAGCATTTCATTCAAGATCTATCCCATTCAACCAAGATTCAAGATCTACAAATTCATTGGATCCATATCATACATGTTTGCAACATCTTATTGATAGAGTTTGTTCAGTTGCAACATCATATTTTGTTCATTCATCATTCTCCATTCCTATTTCATTTCATTTCAAGGTTTGATTACCAAAATCGGGTTTGACCAAGACAAACCCCTATCCACTAACAAAGCAACATTTTTCCATCGCTTTAGTGTGTGATTTGTAAGTTCATATTGAAGAAATATTGAAGAGAAAGCTTGGGGAAAGTTGTCAAGGTGCCTAAAGTTGTGAAAGTTGTCATCAAGCATTGGATAATATTAGAGAACACCTATAGGTTGATTTATAGAGATTCCAATCTGGAAACCTAAAGAAGCAAATTGAGTAGATAGAGAAGAGAATATTTAGACCTTAAAGTTCTCGAAAACCCTAAATGGACTGTTTCACCACTTCTAGTGAATGAGTCCTAGTTTTGGTCAAAAATATTTTTTTTGTAGATTTGGATACCCATTTGACAAATTCCTATTCCCACACAAAAACCCAAATTTTGGACTGATTCACCTAGCTTGGCGAATGAGTCCCACTTAGGATTAAAGTTAGAATTTCTAGCACTTCAGAGCCTCATTCAATCATCTTTAAAGTCCTAGGTGCACACATTACATTTTGTAGCTTTCTATTTTGTTTCATTTGCATTTCTAGGTCATTTAGTTAGAGTTTGCATCATATTAGGATTCATCATTACATCTTGCATTTCATTTGTCTTTCATTGTCTTAACTTGGTGGTGAACCCCTCATTAGTTTACATTCAACCCCTAGGACAACCCTATTGCAAGATCTCTCTCTTGTGCATTGAGATCTCTAGGGTTTGTTCTTGAATGAGAGAGAGTGAAGATTGTCATCCTAGGTCCTAAACCCTAGAAAAATAAAATAATTTTCAATCTTTCAACAACAATACAAATAACCAATGTATAATGTTAAATTATTATAATTCAATCACAATTAACATTGCAACACTACAAAAATTGAGACTTGAATTGATATATATCAAATTCGATGCGAAAAATTTGTTATTTCCTCCTTCCTAAGTTTGCAAACCATAACAAGGTGGTGGAAAGTTGATGCAAAGGTGGTAGAATGTGAAAAAATTGCATGTACACTTCCCAACAACATCAAAAAACTTTTTCTTGTCGGAACATGCACATAGACAGGAGAATAACAAAGCATGTGGGCTTGGATCATGGGTATGTTGACTTTTTAACCATTTTTAGAGTAAGCCAAAATGTGCTCGCATTATAACGTGAGAATTATATCTTGCTATAGAAAACAACCATATTTTAACTTGTTCAAAATACACTCACATTATGAAAAATTTGATTTCCTAAAGGTTTCCTAACTCATTGTCTCATCACCCACCCCTCTCCCCCTTTATCTCTCTCACACCTATCTTTCCCCCTATATATCTCACCCCTCTCTCCCTAGGCTATAGGTCTCTCACCTCTATATCTCTCAAATGTATCTCTATTTATTTCCCTTCCTCTCCACCTCTCTCCCTCTTCCTTACCCATCTTTCTCTCAAGTTATCAACTTCACTCTATGATTTTATTCTATCTCTCCCCTCACCTCTCTATCTCTCACCTTTGTCTCCCCCTCACCTCTCTACCTCTCCCCTCTTTAGGTCTCTCTATCACTCCTTGTCTACCTCTCCATTCCTCCATAGCCATATAGGTTTCTCACTCAACCCTAAATCCTATCCCTAAAGCATCAACCCTTAACCCTTAAATCTTACATCCTAAACCCTATCCCTAAACCCTCAACCCTAGATACTATTCCTTAAACCCTAATCCCTTAACTCTAAACCCTAAACCCTATCCATAAATCCTCAACCCTAAACCATTAACCTTTAAATACTAACCCTATCCCTAAACCCTCAACCCTCGACACTATACCATCAACCCTAATCTCTCAACCCTTAACCCTAATCCCTCAACCCTTAAACCCTAATCCCTTAACCCTAAACCCTAAACCCTATCCATAAAGCCTCAACCCTCAACCCTTAACCCTTAAATCCTAAAACCTATCCCTAAACCCTCAACCCTTGAAACCATACCTTAAACCATAATCCCTCAACCCTCAAACCTCAACCCTATACCCTTAAACACTTAATACCTCAATCCTTAAACCCTAAACCCTTGACCCTTAAACCCTCAACCCTTATCCACCCCTCCTCCCTTATCTCCCTCACCCCCATCTCTCCCTATCTCTCTCACCCCTCTCTCCCTAGGCTGTAGGTCTCTCACTTGTATATCTCTTAGGGATCTCTAGATATTTCCCTCCCTCTCCACCTCTCTCCCTAGGCTGTAGGTCTCTCACCTCTATATCTCTTAGGGATCTCTAGTTATTTCTTGTAATCTCTACCTCTCCCCTCTCTAGGTCTCTCAATAAATCCTTGTATACCTCTCCATCCATCCTTAGCCATCTAGGTCTATCACTCCTTGTATCATTACCCACCTCTCCCCCCTCTATCTCCCTCACCCCTATTTCCCCACTATGTCTCTCATTGCTCTCTCCCTAAGTTGTAGGTTTC
Organism: Sequoia sempervirens; assembly: GCA_007258455.2. Taxonomy (NCBI): domain Eukaryota; kingdom Viridiplantae; phylum Streptophyta; class Pinopsida; order Cupressales; family Cupressaceae; genus Sequoia; species Sequoia sempervirens. The sequence goes on along the minus strand of VDFB02281492.1, from coordinate 706,379,060 downwards.
TCACCTCTATATCCCTTAGGGATATCTAGTTTTATCCCTCCCTCTCCACATCTATCAATCCTCCTTACCCCTATTTCCCTCAAGTTGTGAACTTATCTCTCTCATTTTATTCTATATCTCCCGCCACCTCTCTATTTCTCACCTCTCTACCTCTCCATCCCTCCTTAGCCATCTAGGTCTCTCACTCATTATCTCATTACCCATGGGCCTATCATCCCTCTATATCTCTCAAACCTATCTTTCTCCCTATGTATCTCACCCCTCTCTCCCTAGGCTATAGGTCTCTAGCATTTATATCTCTCAAATGGATCTCTAGTTATTTCCCTTCCTCTCCACCTCTCTCCCTCCTTGCCCATCTTTCCCTCAAGTTTTCAACATTTCTCACTCTCTCATTTTCTTCTATCTCTCCCCTCACCTCTCTATCTATCACATCTATCTCCCCCTCACCTCTCTACCTTCCCCCCCTCTATCTCTCTCACACTCTCACCCCTCTCTCCCTGGGTTGTAGGTCTCTAACCTCTATATCTCTCAAGGATTTCTAGTTATTTCCCTCTCTCTCCACCTCTCTCCCTCCTTACCCCTCTTTCCCTCATACCTATACCCTCAACCCTCAACTAATCCCTCAACTCTCAACCCTATTCTCTCAAACCTTAAACCCTTATCCTTCAAACCCTAATCTCTCAACCCTTAAACCCTCAACTCTTAAAGCTCAACCCTTAAACCCTAAATCCATCAACCCTCAAATCCTCAACCCTTAAACCCTTAATCCCTCACCCCTTAAACCCTCAATCCCTCAACCCTCTAACCTATACATTAAACTAGGTCAACCCTCAATTATCAAACCTCTACCCTATAGATTGGACCCTTAACCCTATACCATCAACCATAATCCCTCAACCTTTAAACTATTAATCCCTCAAACCTTAAACCCCCAAACCTAATCCCTCAACCCTCAACCCTTAAACCCTTAATCCCTCAAACCTTAAACCCTTAAACCCTTAATCCCTCAACCCTTAAACTTGTTGGTGCTCCAAATTGAACCAGACCAATGAATCCTAAAGACTTAGCCAATGTCTTATGTTTATACTCAAAGGGGATTTGGCCAACTGACAAGATTTGGTCAAAGACTGAGATCTTCTACACTTCTAGCTCTACAAGACCAAGGTGGGTCAACCTATACAATGCCTAAAAACTTAATTCATTCATACACAAACATTTCTTTTTATAGAAATGATTCCAAATGAAAATATACCAAAGAAAGTATTGACATCCTCAAATCTGGCTACATTCTCAGTAACTCAACACCCACTCAGCAATTGGGAAGCAGGACTCAACATCAAACAACAAGGATTTAAAATGATTTGGAATTTATAAAATGTTTCTAAGATGCACTAAGCTGCAAGATAAATTAGTGCCTAATTCTAGGCCATGGAGTCAAACACATAAAATGAATTCATTAGCAAATTAAACTCAACCAGTGGATTTAAATTGTTAATGCTTTACATCAACTATTAATGTCTTAAATTAACAAATCCTCTCTTGTTATCAATAAAATTTTTCTTACCAAATCCAACATGCACATTTGAAATCACTGTTATCTACTTAAAGAATTTAATGATTCCTATGAAATAGACTCACAAACAAATAACACAATCTCATGAAATTTGAGATGACAAACTCAAAATACTTGGTATTATTGAATTCAAATGATTTAACTGTACAATTATGGAGACAATATGAAGATATTCATGAATGTGCAAACATTTTCATGATTTATTTGCATAAACTGGTTGTATTTGCTCATGAAAATTTCCTTTATAGCTTACAAACACCAAAATAACTCAGACTTAACATTTCTATCTATCCAACCCCATACATAACCTCAGAATCCTCTTAGAACCCTTTAACACAAATACAACTAGTTTTATGCAAATAAATCATGAAAGTGTTTGCAAATTCATGAGTGTCTTCAAATTGTCTCCAAACTAGTACAATTTTATCATATGAATTCAATAATACCAAGTATTTTGAGTTTTTCATCTCAAATTTCATGAAATTGTGTTATTTGTTTATGGGTCTATTTCAAAGAAATGGTTAAATACCTTGAGGAGATAATAGTTATTTCAAGTGTGCAGGTTGGATTTGGTAAGGAGAATTTGATTGATAACAGGAGAGGATTGTTGGTGTAAGACACTAACAGTTGATGCAAGGCATTGACCATTTAATTCCACTAGTTGAAATCTGTTTGTTGATGAATTCACCTTATGTGTTTGACTCCATGGCCTAGAATTGGCACTGATCTATTATTCAGTTTTATGCATCTCATAAATATTTTATAATTTCAAAATCATTTTAAATCCTTTTGGTTTGGTTGTGGTGTTGAGTCCTGCTTCCCAATTGTTGAGTTAGTGTTAATATACCAAAAAATTAGCCAGATTTGAGGTTATTAATGCTCTCCTTGGTGTCTTTTCATTGGGAATTATCTACTATAAATTTTTTTTTCTATGTGTATGAATGAATTAAGTTTTAGGCATTATTTCTAGGTTGACCCACCTTGGTCCTGCAGAGCTAGAAGTGTAGAAGATCTCAGTCTTTGACTAAATCTTGTTAGTTGACCAAATCCCCTTTGAGTTTGAGCATAAGAAATTGGCTAAGTCTTTAGGATTCATTGGCATGGTTCAATTTGGAACACAAACAAAACCCTCAACCCTTAAACCATTGATCCCTCAACCCTCTAACCTATACATTAAACTAAGTCAACCCTCAATTCTCAAACCTTTACCCTATACATTGGACCCTCAACCCTAATCCCTCAACCCTTAAATCCTTAAGCCATCAACCCTATAGCCTCAACCCTAATGCCTCAACCCTTAAACCCTTAATCCCTTAACCCTTAAACCCTCAAATCTAATCCCTCGACCCTCAACCCTAAACCCTAAACCCTAATCCCTCGACTCTCAACCCTAATCCCTCAACCCTTAAATCCTTAAGCCATCAACCCTATAGCCTCAACCCTAATGCCTCAACCCTTAAACCATCAAATCTAATCCCTCAACCCTCAACCCTAAACCCTAAAACCTAATCCCTCAACTCTCAACCCTAATCCCTCAACACTTAAACCCTTAAACCCTCAACTCTTAAATCCTTAATCTCTCAACCTTTAAACCCTCAACCCTTAAACCCTTAATCCCTCAACCCTCTAACCTATACATTAAACTAGGTCAACCCTCAATTCTTAAACCTCTACCCTATACATTGGACCCTCAACCCTCAACCCTATAGCCTCAACCCTATAGCCTCAACTTTATACCCTCAACCCTTAACCATTAAACCCTCAACCCCTTAATCCCTCAACCCTCTACCCTATACATTAAACCATTAACCCTCAATTATCAAACCTCTACCCTATACATTGGACCCTCAACCATAATCCCTCAACTCTATACCCTTAACCCTATACCTTAAGCCCTAATACTTTAAGCCCTCAACCCTTAAACCCTAAAACCTTGACCCTTAAACTTTAAAGCCTTAAACCCTCAACCCATAAACCATAATCCCTTAATGCTTAACCCTAAACCCTATCCCTAAAGCCTCAACCCTCAAAAATTAAATCCTCAACCCTCAACCCCTCTACCCTATATATTAAAAACCCTTAACCCTAATCTCTTAATGCTCAACCCTTAAACCCTAATCCCTTAATCCCTAAACCCTTAAATGCTAAACCCTCAACCCTTAACCGTTAAAGCATTAAACCCTAATCCATTAACCCTCAACCCTAAACACTATCCCTAAAGCCTCATCTCTCATCCCTTAAAACCTCAACCCTCAAGCCCTCTACCTTATACATTAAACCCTTAACCGTAACTCATCAACCCTATACCTTAAACCCTAATATCTTATCTCTCAACCCTTAAACCTTAATACGTTAAGTCCTCAACCCTTAAACCTTAAACCATTTACCCTTAAACCTTAAAACCTTAAACCATCATCCCTTAAACTCTAATCCCTTAACCCTCAACCCTAAACCCTATCTCTAAAGCCTCAACCCTCAAAACTTAAACCTTAAACCCTAGAACCTATCACTAAAGACTACCCTCAACACTATACCTTAAACCTTAATCCCTCAAACCTTAACCATTAATCACTCAAACCTTAAACACTTAAACCCTAAACCCTCAACCCATAGATACCCTTGAACCCTTAAAACTTAAACCCTTAAACCCTATACCCTATACACTTAACCTTGGACACTTAACTTTGAACATTATCCCTCAACCTTAAAAACTCTGCCCTATACTCTATACCATCAACCCTCATCCATATGCCTTATACACTCAACCTTAAACCCTGAACCATATATCTTAGACACTCAAACTTGACCATTACCCCTCAACTATAAACCCTCAACCCTCTACCCTATACCCTCAACCATATACTTAAGCCCTAATCCCTCAATTGTCAACCCTATACCTTAAACCTTGAAATGCACACCCACAAACCCTCATCCCTATACCCTATAACCTCACCCTTATACCCTAAACCCTAAATATTGTGCCTCAACCCTATTCTTAAAACCTAAACCATATACTCTCAACCCAAGTCACCCTATGCCTTATACCCTCAATCTATATCGTAAACCCTAAACCGAATATCCTAAACCCTAATCCCTATACCTTACACACTTAATCTTATACACTCAACAAACTTAATACTATCCAACTATAACCCTCAACCCTCAATCCTCTACCCTCAACCTATTACTTAAGCCCTAATCACTCAACCCTTAACCCTCTACCCTCAACCTATTACTTAAGCCCTAATCCCTCAAACCTCAACCCTAAACCCAAAACCTCAACCCTCAACCCTATAATGTATACCCTTAGGTCCTTATAAACCCTAAACCCAAAACCCTTACATACATACATACATACATAAATACATACAAGAATACATACATACATACATACATACATACAAGCATTACATACATACATACATACATACATACATACATACATACATACATACATACATACATACATACATACATACATACATACAAACATACATACATACATACACACAAGCATACATACATACATGCATACATACATACATATATACATACAAGCATACATACATAAATGAATACATACATACATACAAGAATACATACATACAAGCATAAATACATACATGCATACATACATAAATACAAATATATATACATACATACATAAAACATACTTGAATATAAAACATTCCATGTGCTCACGTTATGTCAAGCATAAAAAACACGTGCCAAACTATTGCAAAAACCAAAAAATGCAAAACAAAACATAACACAAGTGTGTTATAACATGCTCGTGTTATATGTTGCTTTGGGAATCCCCAAGCCTTAGGCTTGGTATTTTCTTTGGATTACCAAACCAAAGGCTTGGAGTTCCTTCCACAACATCCAAATACATGTTTTTGCATATTCTACAAGATTTCACATAATCGGGTTCGTGCTAACCATAAGGTTTGCACGTGTTTCAAGGTTAAACAAATTGAACACCTAGGTAATGTTAAACTCTCTCTTAGCTATTTAACTATGTAATTATTTTCACATTTTGACAAAGTTAATCCTTTCATCTTTAATTTCTTTTTTTTGTGTGTCCATTTTTTGGCAAAAACTAGTGTTTGGTATTTTTTTCTTTATAGATCAACTATTCATTGAAATTTCAGATAAATTAAAGTTTTAGAAACTAGACTCCATTCTAGATATAATAAAAAAATAGGTTGATTTTTAATTATTTTTAAAAATTAATAGGGGTAGGATGGCCAAAATTCCATTTTTCAGGATGTGTCCACTTTGAAAATGAGTAAGAAATAAAATATTCATTAAAAAATTATCAGAAAAATTAGGCATAAACTACATATTGTTAGCTAATTTCTCATTGAAGTGATTTTAAAAATACCAAAAAAAGTTAACCTTTCAAGGGAGCCACAAAAGACACTATGTTATGTTTTTTTAACAAAAACAACACCAAATTTTGTGGCTCCCTCTTTTGAACCCCTTAATCTATGCCATTTAAAAAAAATAGTAGTTTAGAAAGAAGACTCAATGCACTTGCTACATTGTTTTTGTTATATCTTAAAATTTTGATTGTAACTATCCTCAATTTATCATCTAAGGTCAATAATTCCTGATTTTAGAAAAAGAGTGGCCACTTAAGACCCCTTTTTGGCCCCCCATCTTTTTGCACTTACCCTATTTATTTTTCATACTTATAAAATTTTATACTATCTATATATTGTATTTTGCATATATATATAAGATAGATAAATAATAATATGCATATAAATGTGACTATCTATTCATAAATACATTTATATACATATTTTCTCTGTATAGTTACATATATATATATATATATATATATATATATATATATATATAAAATAATCATATTATTTTTGTTTTATATCTTTACAAAATATTTTCTAAACACATGCATTACTATATTTTTACCTGATTTATATACTTAATTTTATTAATTGTGATAAATTAAAAAAACATTGCAGTGTTCCTATTCCTTTAGTGGTTTCTTTTTAATATGAAGTTATAGTAGGATTTTTTTTATATCTATAATACCTACATGATTTAATTAGTTACAAGGGTAAGTTATTTTTTCTCCTTACAATCCAATTTGATCTTAATTTTTAATGTCAAGAACAAGATTCATTCCACCCCACTCAATTAACCTATTTAATGTTTCTAAATTTATTTCCAAATACAAGAAAGAGTATTCTACCTTTTTCTATTAAATCAAGTCCTAAGTGTATCCTACCTATTACAAGATTTACTCACAAATTTCCTACTAAGCACAAATTGAAAACATCAAAAGAACATACTACATTTTATTTCTTGATTTTACACAAACAATATTTATAAAACATATTCCTTGTAATTACTAAACTCTATATTCATGATAATCCGTAAAGAGTAAACCAAATTTTCCTTCCCTTAAATAAAATTTCACAATTAGAGATATTACACATAACTCTTTTATAAAGTAATACCCTAGCCACACATTTAGCTTCACAACATCCCATTAAACATGGCTTACCTCATGGAGGTCTTGATTGTTTCATATTATTTACATACAAACACAACAATAAAAGAAATCAAGGCATTTATTTCTTCCTATGCAACCTTGCTACCATATTTCACATAACTACATTTGCACTTACTCATATACACAACAACCCATTTTGCCTAAGTTTCCCCACAATGCTTGAATCTCTCCTAGATTCATAAGACTCACAATTAAAATATTTGGAACTTAACTTCTTGAGGATATTCCAATTAGTTTCCAAATTCGATGTGCAATCCTAAAAATAAAAGAGAACAACAAAGGAAGAGAAAAACAATAAGGCCATTAGCTCTCCACCCAACCATAGGATTGAAATTCAATCCACCCCTAAGCTAGGGTCATATAGCACATCCACGAAACATTTTTAGCATAGGATCCACCACAAATGTATATTCCATAACATCCATTTTAGAAAACTTGACACAATACAACCCCTATTCACAAGAATTCCTAGACAAGTTTACACTTTATATCACAAAATATTGCATTCATATTTTTTTTTAACACACAAAAGGGTATAAATAAAATTAAACTAAACAAGGTGGAAAACTCAACCAATAAAAACCCCAACACATTGCTTTTAGCAAGACAAGAGATTTAACATCAAATTTTAAATAGATTTTTTTTTATAAACAAGATAAATATGCCAAAATCTCCTTACACATCAACAAAGGTAGATAACTAAATGTGTATACCTTACCAAGAAAATTTGCTATCCATATTGTGGAAAACTCTCTCCAAGCCCTCTCTTCTATTGCTCCTTCTTCTTCACAATCCTCTTCCTCCTTCCACAACAAAGAATGGAACCAAACAAGAACTCAAGAACAATGCACCAAAAGGAGCAAACCCCTTCTCCACTAAAAAATAATGTATAAATAGAAGGGGGAAAGGCAACTACCTTTCCTTAACTACTCAACTACCCAACCAGCTCTAATTTTCAACACTTTTTAAAGTGTGTAATTAGAGTGGGTTATAAACTTTATTAAAGGGGTTTTATGAGATGAAAAGACCCCTAACCCATAAACATATCACCTAGGGAATTTTTTAAATAATAAAAACCACATAAGGAATTCATAAATCATAAAATAAGTAAACATATTAAAAGGGAAACTAAAGGGATTAATAAAATAAACTCTCACAAACAAACAACCACACATCACATAAAACAATTCAACATATTACATGACCTTATTCTCCTTATAGGATAAAATCAAAAAATCACAAGGGAAGAAGCTAGAAGTAGTTGTGACCCCAAATCATTATTGGCCAAAATCACCTGTTTAATCAACTAAAAAGTGTTAGTACAATAAATGAACAATAGTAACTGAAACAACTTTCATATGTAAAATATTAATTCAAGAATAATAGAAAATTAAAGAAATTAAGTCTAATAATCTACAATAGTAACAACATATAATTAACACTCCTAACATCTAATGAAATCCATCTTATAATCGATAGTACTACTAGTATATATTAAAATTTCAAACATCATCTCCATAATAACACCTACTCACACATCTATATTAAGAAATCACTTAACAATAATTACATCTAATAATAATAAAATAATCGTCACAACAACCCTTAGAATATATTACAAACCATCTATTATATAATAATAGTTCCAAGTTAGTAATAAATAAGCATTAACCCATCATAACTAAGCATCTCGATCAACACATACTTACATAGTCAATGAAGCAACCCATATGATTATCAGAGAAAATCACAAAAATTATTAATTATATAGGATTAGTCAGTAATCATATCCAAAAATATGAACATCATGGATGTATAGGAACAACCATCATACATAAACTCATGTATAATGTCTAACTTAGTAGCTTAAAAACATTGATCACGAATCATCAAAACACATAAACTCAATAGGCTCACGAAAAGGTGGGGTCTTACACTCTCCCCTTAGGGCTTGGAATTACTCTTAGAAGTCCTCAAAAGTAAGGGTAAGCATTATCACTCGACAATAATCCTTTATAAATTTTTTCTAATTATATTAACACTAAATTTTCTTCCATAAGGTATCCTACAATATTAGGGCAAGCTTTATAATTTAACTATCAACCCAAATGGTGATTTATCCATGTTACACAATAATGTTATATATGCCAATTTCACATTAGTTCATATATTACTTCTATGATTATTAAAGACTACACTATATATTTATTCACTTCAATCATCATTACTTAGACAAATATGTCAACATTTTACAACAACATGCTTATCATATTCAAATGAATTTACATCTTAAGCAATCACTCATTTCATTTTATTATGAAAATTCCAATCATTAATCCATAAGTATCCCAAAAATTGGTTTACAACACGCACACACACACACACTATCAACACAACATTGACATATCACACGATTCATGGAATGGGATTTATGAGGAGGAACAGTGCCAAATTCTATATCACTATGATTTGAATCAGTTGCAATTTCATTATGACATCATTGAGTAACCATAATAGATCATGATAATATTAGGAAAGATGGTCTCAAGGCCCTCTCTTAGGACCCCTCCATAATTTTCCTAGTACCTTCCCCTTGTTTATGTAAGGGGGATAACCTCCAAGAAGGAAGGTATGCAATGGATCACACACAAGAACTAGGGGAGAATGGATTACGACCATCCCATACTAGTCCCATTTACATTCCCATCCTCACAACATGCATTCCCCAATGCATCTACACCCGCATATGACCTACCAGGGATCCCTCTTGGATATAGTAGTTTACAAAATTCACATCATGACACATATGCCAGTAGTACAAAATAATCAAAGAAGCCTCAAACTTAAGAAGATACAAATAAGATTTCAAAGTGTATAATAAAATCTTGAGAAAGAAAAGTAAGGAGTAGTCAAAGTATGAAAGGAAACTTCTCAACTCCTATTAGAAACTGTTTAAATCAAATTAAGTCCTCGAGGCAAAAAGGACCATAGAAAAATTTAGCACAAATTAACTATCTCAAAAATACAACACTACTGGCATCAATTATATTTAAAAAACCATAAAGAATCATCAATCAATAAAATAATATGCATTCCACAAAAAATTACAAAATACATGCACTATGTGACTTTTCTAAGCCACTCAAGGGGTGGAGGGGAATGGTGGTTCTCAAACCACCTAGTTGGAAAAAAAATAGTCATCTCAAACCACATAAGAATATAATATCATGGTGGTCTCAAACCACCTAATATCCACATTAAAACCAAGCATAGTCCCACACATCCCAGGACATGCCAATCAATTAGCCATAAATCATATATATCTAAAGTATCTCACAATAGAAGTTATTTGTACATTGAAACCTACCCAAGAGAACACTATTCACCAATGCATATCTATATCACAATATCTATAAATTCTATAGCCCAAGAAATTTTGTAATATTTCACTATCACAAGCCTTGAATTTTTGTTACTTTGTATTATTTTCTGTAAATACTTGATAATATAGTTAAACAATTTTATTCTTCTCCCTCTATTTCCAACATTGCTTGCGATCCATGTCTATTGAACCATTACCTTTATGTGAAATAAATCAATAATGATACCTTAATAACACTACATATAATACGCATGTCTTTTAATATCCAATATTTATGTCCCAAGTAGAATCTTATCCAAAATTTTGGCATACAAGTTCCATCCTCAACCCATGGGATACAATTCAAGAAAAAAGGTTGCACTATGGACCAACAAATGTGGTCCTACAAAGGGGGAGCAGATCCAAATCAACATTCCAAGGGGGAACATAATCTTCTGACATCAGTCCTCCGGCTAGCATAGAGACAATATCAAGGAGGAATAAATTTTTTCCAATAAACAGCCTGGTCTCCCTCAACCCCAAGTACACTAGTAGAGCCTTCTCTAATTGGAGTGGTCATCACTAGGGGATTTCCAAACAAACAACAAAAAAATACTCTATCTTAACATTAGACATAATTGACACAAGGATATACACAAGTAGATCATCCTAGATGTCCACCACGCCGTTATCCCAAGTTGGATACCCAATATCTCAAACTTGAGTCATGAACATAACATTCACTAGTTTTCCACAACATGTATATAAAGCACTTTCTTAGCCTTATCCAAATTCTTTTGAAAACACTTATAAAAAGAAATAAAAACCTTAATTTTATTGGAAACACTTAGCCACCTTGGAACTCTTCTCAACATAACACATCAAGACCACTTAGCACCAACAATGCATAAATTGATTTACTCTTGATAAAATTACAAAACACCAAAGCACAACACTATCACATTGGATTTCCAATATGAATTCTACATGGGGGTAGGGGCTCTACCTGTTAAGGGGAAAATATATGTATCACATTCACCCAAAAGCCAATCTCACATCAAAACCTCCATACTCCACAATGTACCATCCAAATACTCTTATCCCTGAATAAGCATGTGTACTCATGTCCTGAAAATAAAGATGCCCCTATTTGTGGGACTCATTCCCACTCAAACCCATTGCACATTGAGGACCCAAAATATACCTCTTCATAAGAGGGGGTCAACTCCTCTATAAAAACACATAAGGAAACAAGACATAACACAAGAAATCACATATTCATAAACCCCAACAAGACCCTTAAAACAAGCAGTTACATCATTTGCATAAAATCATTATGGAAATACACCATACCTCAAATGCAATATCCCACTAATGGCATAATCCATTTTTACAAACTAATATACATGATTCATCTTATAGTTCCATTGCACTAAATTTAAACATCACTATTATTAAATATAAAAAGTAAATACTAATATCTGATTCTAAGTTCTTTACACAAAGCAATTGCATTTTCAAATTTCTACTTGTACCTATAAGAGAATCATAATTATTATAATTTATTTATCAATACTAATCTCCATTTTGAAAACATCAAATCTTTTAAACTAACCAACTCTTTAGATTCAAGTTACTATCTTACCAAAATCAACTAGTAAGGAAAACAAATAGTCAAAGCCATAATTGAAATCAACAATCATAGGTTACCAAATATTTCAGATTTTCAAGAAATTAAGCATGCAAAATACCTCAAGTTCAATTCATAACAAAAGTTTACATTTAAAAATTGACAACTCACTCATATAGCTTTTATTATGAAAATAATCAAATGCTATCAAACATCTAGAGAACATAATTTAAAATTGAGGTTTATTTAATCCAAAAATTGAATTGCCCCTCTAACATGGCTAATATTTCTTAAAACCAAAAATAAAGTTCATATAAATCAATTTTCTTCTAATAATTTATTAATTTTCTCAAATGGTTCTATTTAATATTACTTGAATTGAAGAATATTTCTATCCATAACTATATTCAACTAAGAATCCATATAAAGAGAGACATTGAAAAAGACCATTTAGAGTTAACACTAAAAGTTCTTCATATAACTCCTATAAAATAAATCTTTCACAAGACTTAAGTGATTCAAAAGAACTTCCCTTCCTAGCCCCAAAACAAAAACAACTTGTTCATAACATAGACAAGGAGATAATAATCACAATCAACCTTGTTAAGAATCTAAGAAGTTTAATATCAAAGGATAAGAGAATATAGCCCTAGGTGTATTAAACAAAATATAATTAACATGATACTTTTAACTTATTTTCAAAACCTCATGCCTTAGTAGCTTTGTTAGCTCAATATGATGATGATGGTAAAGAAAGATCAGTCTACTACATTAGCCATATTCTAATTGATTATGAAACTCATTATTCCATAATGGAGAAATAATGTCTCTCTCATTTTTTCAATGTAGGAGTTACAACATTATCTTATTCATGCTGAAACTCATGTCATTGTGAAATGTGATCTTATAAAGCATTTGTTCACTATAACCAATCTTTTAGGAAGTTTGGTGAAATGGGTAATGTTGCTCTTTGAGTTCGACATCAAGTTTGTAACATAGAAAGTGATTAATGGTCAAGTTGTTGCTGATCAATTGGAAGAAGCTCCCTTATCTCACTCCTCCCCTAAATCTAGATTTATTTTTAGATGAGGACCTTCTCACAACTAATCATGGACCAATATGGGAGATATACTTTGATAGATTGAGATGTCATGCTAGCTTCGGGGTAGGTGTAGTTCTAGTCTCACCCTAAGGTAAGCCAGTTACTTTATCCTTTCAATTAGAATTTAATTGTACTAATAATACCACTAAGTAAACAACCCTTATAGTTGGATTACATGCCACAATAGCTTTAAATATTAATTTTTTTTACATACATCGTGATTCTGAGCTTATCATAAAGCAAATTATAGGAATGTATCAAGCCAAGTAGAATAAGCTATCTAAGTATCAATATTTAGCCTTATCCTTGCTTGATCATTTCTCTTATTTTACAATAGATAGTGTTCCTAGGAGAGAAAATTGACACATAGATGCAATGGTGAGTGCCACCTCCCTTGTATCTTCAGATGATGGCATAAAAGAATACAAATTTATGGTCTACATTCTCTACTCTCCTATTGTCTCAGATCAACGTGAATATAATGCTCTATTGTGTGCTCATATAGATTTGAAGGAATGGTATTCTCACATTTATAATTATTTGAAGATTGTAATTTTTTTGGATGATATGATGAAAAACACTTGCACTCAGATACAAAAGCTTTTAGTCTGATACTTTTGTGGACACAGAAAAAGTAACCCTTTTACTTTTTCTTGTTTTGTCCCTCCTTGTGCTTGTTTTGGCTTGATTTCACCTTGATTTAATGTTGCAATGTGGTCCACACATTCACATTAGATCTTGAATATTTATAAATCATTAAGACTTTATGATGTCATGTAAAGGTGTTGTGAAGTGTTGTGGGACATTTTCACACTTTTCTAGACTCTTCTTATTATAATTCACGTACATACCCCATTTTTATCACTTACCAATTCTTATTTTAAAGTGTTGTAAATACTTGTAACTAACTTTCACTCTTTTCTAGACTTGTCATCAACAAATACACCTTTATTATGCTTTATTTGGCCCCTTTATGCACTTACATGCCTTAATTAAGTGTATTTTTGAGTATAAACCCAAAAAAAATCATTTAATACAATATATATCTTGACACCCATTCGCCACTAGGGGAGAATGATTTCCTCTTGGCATAAAAATCAAAATAAACTTAAATTGTTGGCAGGTTTTTATTCATAAAGACCTAAGGTCGGCCTATGATGTTGTATTTTTGAGAAATTAGGGCATAATTGTATATAAATACATGTTTTTCTATTCATTTTAACACCTATTCATCCATTCACTCATCCATTCAAGTATTCATGCATTCATCATAACATTTAAGCACTCTAACATTTAATCAAGCATTCAAGCATCTTGGAGTAGCATATCTTTAAACTTCAACAACAAGGGTTTGGTGAGTTTATGAAATTTGTATGTTATTTTTTCATCATTCCTTCTTTATTTCATTTCATTATCAAGGGTTTGATTACTAAAGTGGGGTTTGACCAAGGCAAACCCCTATACTCTAACCCTTAACCCATTTTCCCCTCTTTGCATGTGTGTTTGTAGGTCTTGTAGGAAATTTTTTCAAGGAGAAAGGTGTCAAAATGGTGTTGCGAAGTCATCAAAGTCATCATAGTCAACATAACCTTATTTGAAGTTTGGAGACATCTTTCAACCCATTTTCTATAGATTCAGATCCGTCAACCTGACAAACATAAAAGTGCAGACCAGGACCCACAGAGTTTCAAGACTTTTGATTTTACAGATTTTTGAGGGTGGACTATTTCACCATCTATGGAAAATGAGTCCCACTGCCAAGCTGGAAAAATAATTTTCTGAATTTCTGTGTTCCTGACATCTCAAAACCTGTTATGATAGATTTTACCAGAAACATGACTAATTCACCATCTATGGCGAATGAGTCCTAGTGGGCTTCAATAATGAATTCTACAGCATTCCAGAACCTTCTCAGATCTACTTTCAGTTTCTAGGTACACTTCGATCAGTTTCATTAAGTTTTGTTTCAATTTGTTTATGTTTCTAATTCATGTTTGCATACAAAATTGTGTTTCCAAACATCTTGTATTTCATTATTTTTGCATTAATAATCAATAAATTTTATTAGTTTTCTGCATTTAGTTCATCTCATCTAGGCGTATTGCATCCACATCACATCAATCTTTGAATGTACATTGCATTTTGGCCCAATCTTTATCCTTTTAGGTGAAAAACCCTAGAAGGACTATAAAGTATTTTGGTGCCAAAATATTTGTTTAAATTTTGGTGAACCTGGCTTTAGAACATTTTTACTTTTGATTCCAAGTGCATTTTGCATCCTAGGTTTATCTTGCATCATTGCATTAGGTTTTTCATTGTTTTGCAACCTAGGGTTTTCAAAAATTGTATTAGTGAAATTATCATATAGCTTTCATTTTTTTGCATTTCCAATAATTTAAAAACACTAAAATTTTGCATCTGTATCACAGTTCTACATAAGACAATATGAAAAACATCAAATTGCATTTAAAATTTCTGAAAAAACTCAAAAAAATTCATCCCAGGACTTATTCACCACCCTGGGCCCCTAGGCTAATTAGTCCAGTTGCACATTCTGCATTGCATTTTTTGGGCATTGTCTACATTTTTGTTTGATATTATTACATCTTTGTTATAGTTTCCAGAATTTCTACTATTAGCATTTTATTTCTCCTAGTTTTCATTTCATTTGCATCCACCCCACCTTTAGTAGCCCTTGTATGATTGTTTGGTGCCCTATTGATAATACTTCAGTGAAAAGAAGTTCATGACTCATGGCATCCCATAATAACACACTCATTGTGGACTTTGGGTTGTCTCAAGCTACTACTCTTGGTGTTGACAATAGTGCATTAGGCATGGAATGCACCTTTAGCAATGCTTTTCCTTCCCATAACATGCAAGTTGACACACAAAATGATCAAATTCCACAAGACAAGATCATTAACATTCATGAGGACTTAGCACATTTGCAATAAAAAATGTGTCTTGAAAACATTTCAACCACTGCCATTCCTACTATAGACAAAATCCATTGTTTGCTTGAATGTAATGGAGGCTTAGATGTTATGAAAAAAATTGTTGAGATATACCATAAACATATTCCTTTTGCCTCTAGTACATCTCAACCAACCAACACTGTGGTTAGTCAAGGAGGACTTAACACTCCTCCTTCCACAGTAGCATCTATGCGTATGTATACCACTCCCCAAGTCACAACCACAATACAACAAGTTAGCAATGTGATTCCTTCCTTGACTATTTCGGCTAGCATTCCTAATTCTTATGTGGCATAAGATGTTCTATCCTCTTCCACCATACCATCTATTAGCATTCAATTCACTTGCCCTACCACTACATACACTCCATCACCACTTTCTCTTCCACCTCATACTACTTACACTGACCCTATCCTCATGCAACTTTTCCGAACTGTCTCGTCCATGCAACAAAAAATATCCACCATAAGCCAAAGTCAAAATGCCCCACCCACCTATCATGTCTGTAGCAACCCATTATCTTTGGAAATATTAAGAACACCAATGCCACAAGGAATTGAGATACCTAGATTTGAGAAGTATAGAGGGAAGGGTGATCCTACTAATGATGTTAATGCTTACATTTCCATATGTAGTGATTTTGTCCTTGACGATAAACTATTGACCAAACTATTTCCTAGGACTTTAAAGGACATTTCCTTGGAGTAGTTTTCATCCTTACCAAATAATTCAATTCGTTCATTCAATGAACTAGTTGATGCATTTATCAATCATTTTCAAGTGAACATGACTCCCAAAAAGACATTGGATGATCTAATGAGATGTAAACAAAATGTGGATGAAAAAGTAATCGATTTCATCTCATGCTATCAATCACTCTATGCCCAAATCAATGTCAAGGTTCATGATCCACATCTCTAAAAGATGTTCGTTGACAATTTACAAAGTCACCTCCAAGATAAATTGACCATGATGAAATTTTGCATGCACTTATGTACAACCCTTTGTGACTATCACAATTCAATTAGTAGTCATGATGCCAAGTCCACTAATAGCCAAAATAAAAAATCTAAACCTAGCACTTCAAACAATTCACAATCATTTCAAAAACCAAACAAAGGGTTGTTACAATTCAACCCCCCTCCTCAACAACCACCTCAACTCATCAACAGCCAAGTAATAGCTATTAAAGCCGCGATACATTTTACTTATGGAGATCCTAAAAGATAGTTTACACCTTTACTAGACACTCTTCATAAAACCATGTCCCAACTATTGCAGCAACAAATGATTACTTTACCTACTGTTAAACCATTCGATACCACTAAGCCTTTACCTCCAAACTTTCAACCTAATGATTATTGCTATTATCATAGACAAAATGGACATGAGACATAATAGTGTAAGTGTCTTAAACATATAGTGCAAGACCTCATTGATTATGGCCATCTATCTGTTTCCAATATTAATGTTAAAGGAATACATCTGTTGCCCCACCCAATCAAAATTTGCAATTTTTAGCAATCCAATGCCCAAACATGATGTGTCAATCATCAAAACCAGTGAAACTAAAAAAAGTGACATGATGACTATTCATACAACTATTGAACATCTTGATCCTATTCCACATACCACTTCTATTAATCCTATGCATAATATGGTAGCTGCGATAGATGTTATCCCTCGTAAGGGCCAACCTAAGAAATCTTTTGAAATTACTTTCTCTTCTAAGGATATTCTTCCAAATCTTCCCGATGGTCCACTTTACATAGCCAACCATATTTATGATAAGCCCACTAATGTTATACTCATAGATCCTACCTGTGATTACTGAGGAATTTTTGGTATTACATGATCTTTATCAAGATGATTATGACAAACCAAGATCATGGATCAAAACACACTATGGTTTTGCATGCCCTACGATAGGATCGATCATCCTTCCATTACAGATAGGACCTAAGACAATGGATGTAACATTCTCCATCATTCCATAATCATATCAATTTTGTTTGCGGCTAGGCTATCCATGGCTTCGCTTGATGAAAGTTGTTCCTTCAATCATACATAAATTTCTAAAGTTTCCACATGACAATGATATATTCACTATTCACCATAGTGGCTTTAACTCTTTGTCTTCTTAAGGAAACTTCTCCTTAGAAGCCTTTTGGCCAGAGCCCATGGAACCCATGACACCTCGCAAAGATTTCTTTTTCATTGCTTACCAAAAGTTTAAAGCAAATAAAATTGTCGAATTGTCTCTTCACAACATATCCCCATCCACTTCTGACACTCCCATCCTAGATGAGACAATGCTTCAACCTGAACTTGAACTAGCAACTCTAGATCAACCATCAATAAACACTTCACCTTCATCATCCAAACACCCAAGATATAATGAAACCAACCCCATCATGCCCCCTTGCATAAAAAAAGTTTATAAAGTTAAAGAGAAAGTGATTGACTCACCTCCCATGGTTCCTTTTGTTCCTCCCCTTAGGGAAGAAAAGGAGCCTTTGGTGGATCAACCCACTCCTACACTAACACAACTTCAAAATAGAATAAAAAGAAACTGAGGTGCTAGGGAGCATAGGTGTTGCCGTTGTCTCCTTGCTCGTCAATTAAAAACTAGAGAAAATAAAGAGAATAAACATCCACATTTGATAGAAGCAATGCATGATGACCCTCCTCCCTAATCACAAAAAAATGATCCAATACAACAACCACAACTCATAATACACCCTTCATTGGACATTACCATCTATCCTCCTATCGTAATTAATTTGGATGACAATGATGAGATCACTAAAATAGACAAAGAGGTGCATAATGGTATGAATAAATTATTTTCCTCTTCCATGAGATTAAATGACAAAATTCCTGCATTAAGTGTAGAACCTAGTACTTCTCCTAGCTCAAAACTTGCACTTGTCCCTTTGGCTAGTCAACTGCCCTTGGCATATCTTGAACATGATTGGGAGGCAGATGACTTGCTTGATGGTTGACTTGCATCTTCCTTACTATTCTTTTGCATTTTATTTTCTTTTTCTTTTGTGTTTGCATGTGTGTACTATGTTCCCCCATGATGTGACATTTGATGTACTCTCTCGTTTTGCAATTCCTCTATTTGTACCCTCATTCTTCTATATGTCATACATTGCTTTCACTTTTTCCTTTCACTTCTATTTTGTGTTTTCCTTTTGGGGATGACACAAAGCATTGAGATGACCTATGTCTCTTCCATGTTGACCCAACGGGTCTTTTTATTTTCCTTTTTACTTTTGTTTTGTGTTTTCCTTTTGGGGATGATGCAAGGCATTGAGACTAAAATGTCTCTCTCATGTTGACCCAAAATATTTTTCATTTTCTTTTGCATTTCCTTTTGTCTTATGCTTGTGTTTCCCTTTTGGGGACAATGGAAAGCATTGAGATATCCTATGTCTTTTCCATGTTGACCCAAAATATATTTTTATTTTTCTTTTGTTTTCACTCTCTTTGTGTCATTATTCCAGTTCTATGTGTATTTGGGGAATTATGACAATTCCAAGCTCTTTAATCAAAACATTGTAGCAACGAACATACTAATCCCAAATCCATAGATCCCTTATGTGTTTGGTGTGTTCCTTTTTGGGGGAAACCCCTATTCCTTTTGTTTCCTTCCCTTTGCATGAAACAACCTTACTTGGAAACATTTGACTTGGAATAGGGGCTTTCTAAGTTGGCTCTCATGTCTTCTTTCTTGTTTGTATTTTTCATTCGCTACTTTAAAGTAATTTCTCATAGAACATTGTGTAGCGATTCCTTTAAATTTGGGGCATACATTGGCTTATTAATTTGAATTTTCTTTTTCTTGGTTCTTAGTACAACCTTCTTGTTCCATACGATGTGTTTGTCACTTTGTGGATGACATTGGGTATAGTGTCCTTCATAAGTGTGATCTATCTTAGCATATTACATTCCTCTTAGTGGCTTGATGCAATGCATTGCATCCCCTAAGTTGTGAATATTCTATTCTTTGATTGGTCCTCTCTTGGAGACATTAGACACAATGTTCCCTAAGTTATAAACCTCACATGAACTAAGCAAGACTCATTTGAACATATTTTGCATGTTACATTTTTCATTTACATGGCCACCTTGCATAAAACAACCTGGATGCTTGTGGTTCCATTGCATTTGTTCGTGAGTTCTAAGCATACAAATATTTGCTTGTCTCATGAAGCACGAAATGAAATTTTTCTTTGTGGCACCTTATTAAAGTTATCAAGAGGTATAAATTTAGTATGGTTGAGTGGCAAGCCCATTCTGAGGCATGAATTTTCCCCATAGCCACCTTATGGGTTTCTCACCCCACAAACAACTAGAAGTTCGGTGGCCCTAGAGTGAGTATGTTGTGGATTTCTCACCCCATGAACAACCAGAAGCTTCATGGCCCTAGAGTGAGTATACTTGGGCCTTGTCACCCAACGGACAACCATGAGTTCTGTCGCCCCAAAGTGAGTATGCATTTTCCAAAAAAACAACCTAGATCTAATCCACAATGAGCTAGAAAAATTATCAAAGCTTTCTCTTCTCTCCTTTATTGCTTTTCATCATTTTCATGTGTGTTCCTTTGTTCTTATGATTGGTTTTCCATGGTATCTTGATCCTGGGGGATTGATCATCCCTCTTGATTGCTGTTGTCTCATCTTACCAAGCATTAGTGCATTATGACCCCTCTTGATTGCATGTTGAACTACTTTAGTGTGAGTTTGAAGCAAGTTCATCCTCTCACTAAAGTGGGGGCTAACTGTGGACATGGAAAAAGTAACCCTTTTACTTGTTTTTGGTTTTGTCCCTCCTTGTGCTTATTTTGGCTTGATTTCACCTTGATTTAATGTTGCAATGTGGCCCACACATTCACATTAGGTCTTGAATCTTTATACATCATTAAGACTTTATGATTCCTTGCAAAGGTGTTGTGAAGTGTTGTGGGACATTTTCACACTTTTCTAGAGTCTTCTTATCATAATTCACTTATATACCCCCTTTTTATCACTTACCAAGTCTTATTTTAAAGTGTTGTAAAGTCTTGTAACTTTCATGCTTTTTTAGACTTTTCATCAACAAATAAAATTTTATTATTCTTTATTTAGCCCCTTTATGCACTTACAAGCCTTAATTAAGTGTATTTTTGAGTACAAACCCGAAAAACATCATTTAATACAATAATAGTCCTAACACCAACTCACATGCCTTGAGTGGGACCATTTTCCACTAGGGGCTAATGAGTCCCTCTTGGCACAAAAATCAAAATAAACTTAAATTAATGATGGGTTTTTATTCCTAAAGACCTAAGGTTGACCTATGATGTATTTTTGGAAAATGAGGGCATAATTATGTATAAATACATGATTTTCTATTCATCTTAACACCCATTCATCCATTCACTCATCCATACAAGTATTCATGCATTCATCATAGCATTTAAGCACTCTAGCATTCAAGCATCTTGGAGAAACATATCTTCAGATTTCAACAACAAGGGTTTGGTGAGTTTATGACATTTGTATGTTATTTGTTCATCATTCCTTCTTTATTTAATTTCATTATCAAGGGTTTGATTACAAAAGTGGGGTTTGACTAAGGAAAACCCTTATGCTCTAACCCTTAACCCTTTTTCCTCTCTTTGCATGTATGTTTGCAGGTCTTGTAGGAATATTTGTCAATGAGAAAGGTGTCAAAAAGGTGCTATAAAGTCATCAAAGTCATCATAGTCAACATAACCTTATTTGAAGTTTGGAGACATCTTTCAACCCATTTTTTGTAGATTTAGATTTGTCAGCATGATAGAGAAAAAAGTGCAGACCAAGACCCATAGAGTTGACTTTTGATTTTGCAGATTTTTGAGGGTGGACTAATTTACCATTTGTGGTGAATGAGTCCCACTCCTAGGCTGGAAAAAGAGATTTCTAAAGTTCTATGTTCCTGAGATCCCGAAACCTGTTCTAATAGATTTTACTAGAAACAAGACTAATTTTCCATTTATGGCGAATGAGTCCTAGTGGGCTTCAACAATAAATTCTGCAGCATTCTAGAACCTTCCTAGATCTACTTTCAATTTCTAGGTGCACCCTGACCAGTTCATTAAGTTCTATTTCAATTTGTTTAAATGTTTCTAGTTCATGTTTGCATACATAACTGTGTTTTCAAATATCTTGTATTTCATTAGTTTTGCATTAATAATCAATAGCTTTTATTAGTTTTCTACAATTAGTTCATCTCATATAGGCATATTGCATCCTCATCACACCAATCTTTGAATGTTTACATTGCATTTTGGCCCAATCTTTATCCTTTTAAGTGAAAAACCCTAGAAGGACTATAAAGGATTCGGGTGCCAAAATCTTTGTTTACAATATTATATTATCTGATGCTCTTTATCAAAATTCTTATAATGGTCTTCTTCTTTGGTGTCTCACTAAAGAGAAAATACCCCTTACCCTTCAAGAATCCCATTCAAGCTTTGAGGGTGGAAATTTTGGTGGTAAATCTCTGGTGCATAAACTGATTCACATGGATACTTTTGACAAATGATGGAGCAAGACTCCTTTTCCTTTGTCAAGAAATGTTTGCAATGTTAACATAATAGCAATGTTATTTGTGATCCTACTCAAGAGCTTGAAAATTATAAATCTCCTTGTCCATTCACAAAATGGGGGCTAGATATTATTGGTAAAATATCACCTCCTTCTTCTAAAGGACATATCTTCATTATTACTACTACTGATTACTTTATGAAATGGGTTGAAGCTATTCCACTTTGATTCACAAATGTTGAACCAATCTGTAGCTTTTTTTGTAAATAATATTATTATTCATTTTGGATTTCCTTCTACCCTTTTTTTTGATAATGGTACACCATTCAAGAACAAAGAGGTGAAGGAATTCTTGGAAAACTTACATATTTAGCATCATTTTTCTATACCTTACTATCATTAGTCCAATGGCCAAGTTGAAGCATCTAATAAAAATCTTGTACTAATTCTCTAAAAAAAATGAATAAAAATGGCAAAGACTAACATACTCAATTAACATATTCCTTGTGGGTATATCACATGAGTGTTCGTACAACTAATGGCATGACCTCATATAGCCTTGCATATGGTGCCAAGGCTATCATACCTTTAGAGTTGGAAATTCCATCCTTGCAAAATTCCCTTAAAGGATTAATTAATGATGACACTTACCATGCTAATTGTTTGCATTAGCTTGAGTTTCTTGATGAGTGTTTATTGTAGGACCTTGATCATCTCCAATCTTATCAATGATCAATCTCTAAACAATATAATTAGGGTGTTCTTTCTAGAACTTTCAAGGTAGGTGATTTGGTTCTCCATGATAATCAAATAAATGTAAATGTGTTACCCGATCAAAATGGGAAGTTTAGCCTTAATTGGTTAGGTTCTTACATTATCATCTCCATGTATGATTTTGGTGCTTATGGATTGTCATTTATGGATGGAATGTCTCTAAAAGAATCTATCAATACGATGCATCTTTGTCGACACTAAACATAAGCGTCTATGTGACATACACATGAAACTCATCCCTCATGGATTATATTTCATTATGCTATGAAATTCCTTCATGAACACATTATCCCTGCATTTTATATGATGATGTGAACATGTGTAGGTGATTAATTTTTTAATTAAGAATTATCTATACATATGCTTTATTATACTACATATCCATGCATTGAATTTGATTAAGTCTTTTGGTTAGGAAATTAGATCTTCATTGTATTTAATTAACATGCATCCATGTGTGTTTATTAGATCATGATAGCATCTAATCTAGGCATACATAAATAAACATAAAATCCATCACATAATCATACATGAAAGTAAAAATATACACATAAAGAACACCATGCTGTTGCACCAAAAATCTCATATATATATCAAAATTTGTATCATGTACATGTATCACACCATTGTATTAGAATGTGGAAATTGTATATCTATATGTATCTATACATCAAAATAATGCTATATAAAATAATATAATCAGTATACAAAATCTGGCACATCCAAAATGGGCCCCTATCCCCTTGGTGTATGGCTCCCTGAGCTCTCTAGTCCTAGTGGCAATGGAGGTTGAGGTTGAATAGACATGAGTGAGCATGATTGATATGACCATGACATAAATAGGCTCATACGTAGTCCTTGTACCTCTTTGTTTAGCTTTGTAGCCTCCATTTGGAGCCATGCCTCATGCTCCTAGGCCTGCTACAACTCCTCCTGAAGTTGTTGCATCTACACCTAGCCTCACGATTATCACCTTCCTGTCAAGGTCATCAAGTTGGATCTGTAGGGCATCATGTGCCATCTTGACACTCTTTTCCCACATCCTAGCCTAATATCACTCTGCTAAGGTTATGTGAAGCTTGACCACATGTTGATCCCATTGCTCGGTGATAGTGCTGACATTAGCGGTCCTTTGCACAACCTCTACACATGCCTCCTCGTATGTAGTCCTCAATCGCATAACAAGGTCTAATAAGGGGAAACCTCAAAGATGCACCACTTGATGAAGTTATTCCAATCTTGTGTGTTTGGTACAACCATAGAGTAGTAGACACTATCAATAATAGATGATATTAAAAAATGAGTAGATATATATGAGATACAAATGAAACATGAAATTACTAAGGAAAAAAATTGCTCTCATACCTAAATTTGCAGCTTGATAGTGTGGATTTAGAGGAGGTACAATACTAGGACCTATGACTGTTATTGTTGCAAGAAGGATGTGGGCTATCAAAGGTGGCATTGATGGATTGGGATCATAGTTGGGCATGATGAAAGTCTCTATAACCATCTAGGCCTCTCTATCACTCCACTGGATTCCTCTCCCTCCTTGCCATCACTATTGTCACTACAATCCTCTCCTCCTCCTCCCTACCCCTATGCACCAACATTTCCCATGTGGGAATGTGCTAGGAGAATCAAGGATAGACCCAAAATTTCCCACCATGATCTATACTTGTGGGTGACCCTAATATCGTCGATCATGAGCGTCAGAGGCTAGTCAGTATTGTCCAATTTTTCATTACTAATAATGATGTTTTCTATGGTCAAATGATGATGATCACTTGGTCTAGTGGTACTCCTTGCCGATCGGATGTATGTAGGATGATTCAGGGGGATCATCTGAAAAAATCTTGAACTTCCAAGTGACCCTATGTTAGTAATATGGTACAATAATATAATTGGTGCACCCTGCCAAGAGATGATTGTGTTGCATAAGCCACAACTATTTCCTGTTCATGGGCCACCACATGCCTCTATAGGATTTCCATCTCACCTCATGCAACTGCAAAGAATCTATCTGTATCTACAAAAAGAAAGATCTCTATATCTCCAATCGCATACCAATGGGTAGACGTGTGCCATCAATGTGCCAAGAGTGACACCTTGGGGGAACTTTACTAGTTGGGTAACTGTGATGTGTGCAAAATCCCACACTTGTAGGAGCATGCAGGTTGTGAGGCTAGAAAACTCATAATGTACATACCACCCTAGCTCATGGTATAAATGGGCGAGCATGCTGTAACCCTAAGAAAAGATAGTCCATTTCTCCTCAATCTCATGAATAGTGTGGACAAGGCCCCCATCTAGGTGAGAGCCTCTCCCATCCAGAGCAACTCAGAGGGAAACTATGACTACCATCACCCTTTGGATGAGTGGAACTACCACTCGTCCCTACTCAAACCACCATATGTAGATGTGGCCAGTGGTATTGTCAGGATCTATACACCTAGTGTAGTGCTGGTAGCCTCTAAGGCCTCTTGAGCTGGCTATGTGTCATCATAGGCCACCTATCATCTATAAATGGGAAAGCTAGTGATCCAATACACATCCTTAAGCATGACTGTCATCTCTCTTGTGGGCAGGTGGAAAGAGGAGGTAGATGCATCCCACCACTCTATGAGTGCCATGAGCATTAGGGGATGGTAAAGAATCTCAGGAAGGGTGTAGTCTCACCATAGGCCCATATGTTAAAGATGCTCTTGATCATCAAGATGCATGTGAGTGGCTTGATCTCGAAGTGTAGTAATCATTTTCCCACCTCAGTGCTCTTGCATCTTCGGCCAGTGCTACAGAGGAAACAAAATATGTGTTAGATCCATCTACATCATGAAATTATAATTTCTATATCAAAATTTTTCCTAAGTTGGCATCTAGGATGGAGGCATGCCACATAGATGTCTGCATGATGCATTGGAATTTGAGGCTTACTACCATGAACACTACCTAGATGATAGCACACATGGAAGACACCAATGTGGTTGAAGGCTGTCGATGTGTCGTCAGGATGACAATGTGTTAGACAAATGCCTCTACATCTATTGGTATGTGATGATCGATCATGCAAGTACTGTACACTCATAACAAGAAATGGGGTTTGGAACATTTCCCCAACTATTTTTTCGTTAACATGTCAAGGTTTTCCTGTTAACATGTCAAATGAAAAAATACCTTGTAAAACTCTAATTATAGAAGGTTCCAAAAGGATTTTTATAAGCGGCTAGGATGTATTTTGTGGCATGGTGTTTGTGAGATTGTAATTTTTTTTGCACTGGATAATAAAATCATAGGATGAATGAGTTTCTATGGATGTAACCCATATTAGGTGAACCACGTTAAATTCTGTGTTGATCTCTTTTGTGTTATTCTTCATTATTATTTCTAGGTTATTTAATCTACATATAATTATTAATGTTTTATGCTCTGATCTACCTAAACCCTAACAACATCAACCAGATGCTTATGATACTCTTGAAAGGGAAAAACTCAAAAAATGCATAAAAATGAAATGCTAGGGTTAGATTCCTTGTACCTCATCGACCTTGCCACCCTCAGCTATGACCCTGCAAAGCCACTTGATCTTGGTGTCCATGAATCATGTCTGTGAGGCATTTTTATGACTTTTCTCTCAAAGAAGTCAAGAATTCACTCACGGTGAATAGTGAAAATGACCTTTCAGTGGGCCCTCCTAGGTATATATAGGTCATTTTTGGCCCTCTTTTCTTGATAGACATGGTCCTTCCATTCTTCCTATTTTTACCCCACCTAGTTAGGGGAAAAAAATAGGAGGGGGCATATACTCAGTGCCTCTTTATCATATTTTCCTTCAAACCACTAAATTTTTCTTAAGCATTCTTCTCACCATGGTATCTTCCTCCAATTTTTGAGCTGACCTAAATTTGAGTTTTATAGAACGAAACTTCACATCTTATGCTATGGTTTTTCATTGAGATCTATCATTGGGGGAATCATCGGTATCCACTTGCTTGACCTCTAAAGCCTCTACAATATCATTTTTGACATAAAAATATAGAAAATTCTTAAATTTTCAAGATTGCATTAATGTTTTCTTTTCTACTTTAGTGTAGTTGTTTTTTCTCAAAATTAAGCTCACTAAAGTGGTCGCAAAATGTAGTGTAATAAAATTACACCTCGTGTCAATTTCACACTTGTGCATTTGGTCCCCTGCATTTATGGCACCTAGTTGCACTTATGAAAAGAGCCTTATGAGTCAAAATTTCATAATTCCAACTCTATAAGGGGAAACAATGAAGTGTCATCAGTTTTCCACCTCATTTCTTGCAAAGTTATGAGTTGGACACTTGCACAATATAGGGACATCTACTTGGCTTGCAAGCATCCCCATACTTTATGAGTTTAAATGAGGGATATAGTGAACCTTTTCCCATGACACATGTCATCATGGAAAAATATCGAATCTTATAGATTTTCTCGCCCATGCCACTTCAAAAAACCCTCTTTTTCACTCTCTCTCGCTCCAACTCGCTTTCTCCTTTCTTTCTCTTCTTCATCTCATTTCTATGGTGAAGGTCTGTTAAATTTACATCTCATCAATAACCAAGGCTCTCTTGCAAGCACTTAACATCATGTCTACCAAGCCAAGAGGGAGCCACAAATTTTTGGTAACACTCTCTTGCTATCTTGTCTATTTACTAGCATATTTTATTGTGTATATTTTGTGATATAGGTTCTTCTCCATACCAGGTTTGCTTTTATCACTTGGCTATCTATTTTGTGATAAAATTTCTCTTCCATATATATAAATACATATATATATAGATATATATACATTATTTGAATGTATGAAAAGATGTCAATGAAATCATTTAAATGCATAGAGATACATATGTAAGTATATACATGTATATATATATATATACGTATACACACACACACATATATATACATACATACATGTATATATATGTGTGTGTTATATATATATATATATATACATACATACATACATGTTAGAATGTAATAGTAAGTGAGAAACTGCTATTAGAGACTTGCTTAGAATGATTATTTGACTATGAAATGTCAATTAGAATACTATTTAAAGATTGCAATCTAAATAATGATTATTTTAGAATTAATGCACAAAACTTAACATTAGTAGGCACATATATGTGTATGCACATAGACTTCGTCTGTGTACATACACATACTTGTGACATACCTTCTTTTTTTTAGTACATTTTAAAGAAAAATGCTTAAGTTATTAAGTAGAAACTAGTCATAAGAATGATATGATTGAATATTGAAATACTATATGAAACATAAAATCTATTTTCTATTTTGTTTCTTCCTTGAATACAATGCAGTTGTATATTTTGTTTTCTTGAATAGAACAGTGATACCTTAGTTGACTAGAGCACCTATGGGTAGTTGCTGCTAGAAGGTAGATAACTGTTGTAGTAGAAAGTTACCTTCCAGGATGGGTGCCAAAATGGGTTCAAAGAGTATAGGTTTGCTTTACGAGAACCTATCATTTTCTATTGTTTCAACACAATTATTATGCTTGGCCAAGAAATATGGCTCATTATGTATGTATGGATGAACTCTGTGAATTCACTCTCTACCATTCCTAGCATAGATCTTTCACTTTCTTTTCTAAATTGTAGATACAAATTGCATGTTGATGTATGTGCACACTTGAAATTCCAGCTTGCAGGTTGTTCTCTTGCTAAACTTTTTCTGTAGGGTTGAGCATTCTTCAAGTCAAAAGAATATCAAGGAAGTGAAAGCTTCATGCTTGGGTGGTAAAGCACTTCAACCATGTTCTTATCCACAAGTGGAGGCGAGTGTTGAAGAAGAACCTTAGTTGTTCTCAAACTATCATTGTTTATGAGGTATCTTGATGTTATTCATTCATTTACTTGATGAGAAATGTACTATGTAATGATATTATGGCCTTAGGTGCGAAGTAAATCTCGATATTGTAATTTGACTTTTGAAGTGAATATAAGAATCTTGACTCATTTTAAATGGACATGTGTAGCTATGATTGAATTTAGCCACTAGTTATGTCTTTTTAATTTGGAGTATATTGATGTTTCATTTACAATAATAATAATTTAGTAATAATTAGGAATGGGTTATTAAATTTGGTATAAAGCTTAGGGTTCAACTCTAGGCCTTTTGAGTCTACCATAGTTGCCTAGGGTAGTTAACCCTTGACCAAAAATTGGAAGTCCTAAGAATTGACCGAGCCTAAATTTAATGCAGGAATGGGAAGGTCAAAGGAAAGATGAAGGAAAGGGAAAAATGTTAGGACCTCACTAAAGAATGATGTTAAGGAAGGAAACGACAAGATGGAGGTTCAACCAAAAATTAACAATGATGAAACTCTAGCTCAATCTCTTATGTGACTCAAGCTAGAGAGAGGCTTGAAGATTGAGAAGAAGTGAACACCCAAGATTAAAAAGCTTTCCAAAATTCGAGACTAGCCTCTAGGGTGTGGTCCCAATGCACCCTTGTTGACCAAAGAGGAAAAATAGATCCTACATACTCAACCATCCTCTTTTGTAAAGTTCTATGTAAACTCGGATGATGATCCAAAGGAATGTCCTCTTTCTGATACTGAGAAATAAAAATGATGTAGCTCGAAGTATATTGTAAATAAGGGTTTATGTGATCACCATAGATAAAAATAAAATTAGATAATATATTTTTGGTGTGTTCAATGAGACTCTAAAATGTGTGTATCTTGCTTGAATGCATATGTCTTCTATGATGAAGGATGTATGCATATGAAAATTATATGATGTAGCATAAGAACGTTTATTTGTAGAACCTTGTGTTGAGATGCGATAAATGTGACTATGATGTAGGGTAAGTGTGGGATGTCATGGTGACTACCAGACAAGATGGGGGTGGTAGTGGTCCCAGTAACAAACCAAATAAGAGATTGGAGAAAATTCTAGAGCTTTTGAATTGACAAGAGTCTTGCATGGACCAAATAGAGCAAGAAGTCCGAGTGGTATGTGAGAACTAGGACCGAAAGAATGCATAAGGAAATCAAGGAGATGGTGGTATAGGGGAAATTCCATGAGGGAAAATTGAGGAAGAGCTTGGAAAAGACATAAAAAGAGTAGCACTTCCCATGTTTGATGGTAAGGCTATCAGAACCAGAGCTAAAGCTTGGATTATAGAAATAGAAAAAATATTTTAGGCTCCATAACCTTTCTAACCAAACTAAGGCAACATGGGCTACATATTAGCTCTCAGGTGAAGCAGTGACATGGTGGGATAATGAGAAGTTGGAATGAAACCTATAGCCTACTGAGATCACTTGGGGACTCTTCCTCCAAGCCTTCAGGAAACGACGGCTACTGTAACTTTTATTTGACAAGAAAGTGATGAAATTCCAGAACTTAACCCAGGGAAATATGACTATGATTTAGTATTGGGAAAATTTCACTAACTTGTTGAAGTATGTGCCTCAATATCAGAGGGATGAATGGTTCTATATTTGAAAATTCATAATGGGACTCATAACCCACATAGGAGGTGAGGTGGATATGCATGAACCTTAGACAATGAATGAATTATTTCAAAAAGCCACCAAACAAGAACAAAAGTTGCATTATTTGTCAAATCTTTGTAGTGATTTGAGTTTCAAGTCTCGTTATGGGAAGAAGTTTAATAAGGGAGGCAAGAGCCATTAGATCTATAATCTGAAGAGGGGAAGTGAATCATAGGAGAAGGGTGAAGATGGTAATGGTGGGAAGAACAAGAAAGAAAACAAGGGTAAGGGAAAGGATGACCATAAGAAGGAGGGCTTTAGAGAGGACAAGCCAAGAGGTTGCAAAGAGCCTCGTGATGGATGCTATACTTGTAGAGGTGACAATTATGCCTCAAATTTTTCTCAGTGGTAAAATTCGTGGAAGGAAGGAAGCTACCAACAAACTCACTAGATCCACATTGCAGTGGATAATAGGTAGGAAAAATACTAGGCTTCACCAATCCAACTAACAGGTAAGCTATATGGCTAATTTGTCTCTATCTTAATTGACACTAGAGCTACTGAATGTTTTATAGATCCTAGAATAATATCCAAGATACCCATTAGACTTGGGTACATGAAAATCTCATGGGAAATATAGTATGGTAATCGAGAAAAGAGGAGGGTAGATACCTGTCTCTTTCATAGTGAGTTAGAACTTCCAACATTTCAAACTTAGTGATGGCATTTTCAAATTTTGCAAAATTCTCATGCTCATATTAAAAAAACCTAAGAAATTTTACCTATAAAAACTTTGTTTCATCTGTTGTAGGGTTCTTATATGAGGTTTAGGGTTTTGTCCATTTTAGACTGCTTGGCATTCTATTTTGTTGTTTACTGGTATTTCCTATTGTCGGTCACAAAGAATCTTTTCATGCACGTTAAATATCATCATGTGATTGGCCTTTCTCATGTCTAAGTTTGAACTGCCTGACTTTTTCATCCATTGTATTGCATAATTCCAAAGTTGTGAGCCTACTATTCTCATGTCACCCTAGAGAAGTCCCCTCTTTCAGAACAGCTTATGAGCACATGCTTAGAAAATTCCCACTTATGTCCTGATGGCCTACATAGCTGTATCACTCATCGCTGATTTATTCATTGGTTCACACCTTTAATTAGTGATGAGCGATGGATTGATGATCACCCTTTGATATCTCTCATTGCTAATGGCTTTTGAGCCTTCAAAATTGTAATAGCAATGAGCAATGGTTCTGGTTTTATGTTCTTATCGCTCATCACAGATGGTCATGAAAAGATAAACTCGAAACAACGATGAGCGATGAGCAGTACTTTCCTTTGATATCACTTATCGCTAATGGCATTCGATCCCTCAAATTTGTAATAGTGATAAGCGATATGATGTTACACCATATGATCGCGGATATGTTGTAGAAGGTTGTTCTCACATTGGCGATGTGCAATGAACCCTATAAAAAATTTAAACTGTTCATCATTAATTGCTTGCACAATATATGAGGAGAATTTGTGATGAACAGAGGCCTTATCACTCATCGTGGATTTATCTCTGAACTTAGGTTCTAAATTAGTGACAAGTGATCAATGCTTTCTAAAACAGTTTTTCTTTCGCTAATTTTGATATAATATTATGGGCAATATCTTTGGAGACATTTGTTCTATGCAGGTGCACATGTGTATGATCTAGTGTTTTCATAGTGCTTCTTATCGCCGATGTGATCTTAGGGATGAAGTGTGAATTGGTGAAAGAACAATGAAGGGACAAATGTGACTGGGAGTCAGGTCATTAAATCAAGGGATAAAGGCCATCACAATTTTTTTTCATCATTGATAGAGCTGAGTGATGGCAAAATAAATCAATGGTGGGCGATAACCATTAATGAAAGGAGCAATGTGGCAACATCCAGGGGGTCTCGTGCAAAGCAAGAAGGGAATCAATGAAAGAACTGGATGACCATTGATAAAATTTTAAAGTAGGATTCAATCCAATGAACATAAAGCCATCACATAAGTAATTTCATTGCTAATGAGCACCTCAAGACTAGGGGAGGATCAACGATGAAGTGAGGAGGAGTGCAAGGGAATTTATATTTCAAAACTAGCCCTATGTACTTCACCGATATTAATGAAGAGCACAGATTAGGTTGGCGATACATGCCAAATTGTCAGGACATATATGATTAAGTCAAGGTTAAGGAATAACATGTCAACATTTGATATAACCTCACAATTTTTAAGGAGCAAGTTGATAATGGTTGAAAAAAAAAGCTCATGGCTACCTTAGATGAATTTTTAATTGCTCTAGGATGAATGGTCCAGATGCAAAGCCAAACTGAATAATTACCAATTCGCTCGTGTAAGGAATTCTGAATCATTAATTTTGCATGCTCGAATTTTCTATTTAATATAGGTTGATCGCTGTTTTATTCACACTATCTTTTTAGACTGCAAAAGAAGTAAGGTATGAGTAGTAGAGGTGATTGCGTTTTCCTAAGTAGATTTTTAGTGTCTTCATCTTGAGAAAATTGGTATGAGATTGGGTTCTTTGGTGTATTTGGGATTTCTGTTGCTAGAATTGTCTGCAATTGTTGGGATTGGGTTGTTTCTCTTATGGGTCTTAAGTCTAGAACCTTTTTAAATTATCTCTCAGCTAGCTTTATTGAAGATGGGAAAAGCTGGTACATCATTCCCACCTGTTAGGAGGTCTAGCTGGCTAAGTGTGTTTGAATGTTGTGAAGATATAGTTGAGAAAGAAGCCATGGCTTCTCCTGAGGTTTCAAAGGGAAAAAGGAGGGCTAGGGGACATAAAAAGAAGTCAATTCTGCAAAGTACATACCATTTGAGGAATAGGACCCTTCTAGGTGAAGTGGTTGAATGCAAAGGCAAGGAACTAGCAATGCGATTGAAGAAGGAGAGAAAGAAAGAGAAGAGTCATAGGGCCTGCCTAGGTAAGCACAATTCTCCTATCATGATTTTAGACTCTCCTTTAGATGTTGAAGTTGATGACGACTCAGACTATGTCCAGTACCTGCATTCCTTGGTGCCATATGATAGTTTTGATGATGACGTGGTGGTGATACCTCCAATTGCATCGAGGACAAGGAGTGATCAAGAATTTTTGGATGCCAACGACTCTGAATAAGGGTCACCTCCTATTTTGGTTTTTGATGACACCATGGTCTTTGCATAGGAGATATTTGTTTTCATGTGTCCATGGTTTGTATTTTTCTTTCCCTTGCTGATGTGGAAGGTCTCCGTGATGATGTGGTTGAAATATTTTTTGTTCCAAGCAAAAGGATACTGTGACGACGACGACTAATATTCTACACATGTCTTTTGCTTCCCTTGTTCTTAAATGATTAAGTATGAAACTGCTTGGGGAGTCCTTCGAGGAGTTAGTTTGAATTAGGTTTTTGAAATGAACTCAAATGAAATTGAAATTGTAATTCAGCCAGGTGCTTTTTTCTCTCCTAATATATAAAGGGGATTTCATGTCTGAAAAAAGAGGGAGAGTTCAGTTTTTTGAGTTCAGAATAGGGTCATAGTAGATACTTAGCTCTAGTAGCAGAATAGAATGTTAATAGATATTCTGGTAGATATATTAGAAGTAGTTGTAAGATGAAAATTATACTGTGTATAAATCTTGAATATGTTTTACAATGAATTATCAAAAATGAAGAAGAATTTTAGCTTTTCATAATTTTACTCTCCTCTATGTTCCCAAGTTATGAATGAATATTGTTAATGACAACTTCATTTTTCTTTTTTCATTTGCATAGAATGTATGAATTTATTTTGTGCTTCAATTCAATGAATTGATTAAATGCTAAAATGAATTCATTTGTTTGTGAGAAAAGAATATAGGATTTAACTTAAGGAAGTGATATTTTGAGGATGTAGTGAGTTAGATGTTACAAAGTAACACTCTGATAGTCCACTAATTTTTGTATTTCAATTAAGATTGTACTACTGGTTTATTACCAGTTATAATTCTTTTTCTGCCTTAGATGAGGCAATGATTATCTAGTTAGTTTATCTTATGATCAGTTGAGCCAATATGGAATTGGGCCTAGGATTTAAGATGAAGAATGATTTAACATAATTTAAATTATAAAGTCCCAACCCTAAGTATGAAGGAGCACTTCTTGAAAATAAATAACACTCCTATCTAAGGTTTTCTGAGCTTTTAATAAAGTGATTTTCATGAAATTGTGCATTTGTGTAAGGAAATACTCTTGATCAAGTGAGAAACATTATGAGTATATAGGGGATTACCCTCCCTGGGTCTCATAGGGCCCGAAGAGAAGAAGTAAAGTAATAACTACTCTACTTAAGTGTTGACCAATCCTCAACCTAGCTGATAATTGGGTCATGGAAAGCCCATAGGTTAGGACTGAGATTAAGTTTGGTTTAAAAAAATAACCAACACTTAGGTCAACTTGTATGTGGCACCCTTAGGTTCATATGATGTAATTTTGTGGATAAATTGGTTAATTGAGCATAAGGATTTAGTGAACTATGAGGATAAGGTGGTCAATTGTCTAGATGATTATGGAAACCTAGTTGAGGTTTGTGGAATGCAAAGAACCTTAGAGCTTAGAAAAATTTCTTTGATGCAACTCAAGAAGGCTCATTGAAAGGGATGTGAGATTTATGCAATGCATGTTAGTAATCTCAACAACAAGGAGCCATATTTATATGATTATCCTATTCTCAAAGAGTTCCAAGATGTATTCCTTGATGAACTTACAAAATTTCCTTCGAAGCAGGAATTCAATTTTTCTATTGACCTAGTTCTAGGAGCTGAGCCTCAATCCAAGGTTCCTTATTAGATGACCACCACATAACTCTATGAGTTGAAGGCCCAAATAATGGAATTGTTGGATAAGAGACTCATAAGACCCAGTGTGTCTCCCTGGGGAGCACCAGTTATTTTTGTGAAAAAGAAAGATAGAACTTTACATCTGTGTATTGATTATTGGATGTTGAACAAGGTTACCATCAAGAACTGGTATCCACTCTAGAGGATTGATGAATTCTTTGATCAAATGAAGGAGCAATGGTGTTCTCCAAAATTGATCTCAGGTCAGGGTACCATCAATTGAGTATTAAGGAAGAAGATATTTTGAAGATTGCATTCAGAACTCGTATTAAGGAAGAAGGATATTTTGAAGACTGCATTCAGAACTCGATATGGACATTACGAGTTCACAATGGTGCCTTTCGGTTTAAATAATGTACAAACAACCTTTATGAACCTTATGAATAGTGTGTTTAGAGATTGCTTGGATGAATTTGTCTTGATATTCATTGACGACATCTCAGTCTACTCAAAGATTGTCAAAGAACATGATAGACATTTGAGGATAGTTTTTCAGCATTTGAGAGTAGGGAAACTCTTTGGAAAATTGTCCAAGTGTTCCTTCTATCAGGAGCGAGTGCACTATTTGGGCCATTTAATTTGAGCTAAAGGAGTCTCCGTGGACCTCAAAAAGATCAAGGAAATTATGGAATGGCTAGTGCCTCAGAATGTGTTAGAAGTCTGTAGCTTCACGGGCCTCGTAGGATATTATAGGAATTTTGTGCAAGGGTTCTCCTAGATGGCATCTCTTATTACCTTACTCCAAAGGAAGGGAAAATAGTTTTAATGGACCGAGAAATGCAAGCACCTGGCATTCCAACTCTTGAAGAAGAGGCTCACTACAACACTCATACTGAATATCCCTAATCCTAATGGGAGATTCACAATAATCATCGATGCTTTCAGAGAGGGATTGGGAGCAGTATTAATGCAAGACAGACAACTAGTAGAATATCAATCAAGAAAGCTTAAGCAACATGAAGTGAACTGCGTACCTCATGATTTAGAATTGGCAGCCATAGTTCATTCCTTATAGATGTGGATGCATTATATCTTGGGAAAGAAATTTGAACTCAAGATAGAACACTTGGGGTTAAGATACATATTTACCATGCCAAACCTCAATGCTCGACAAAGAAGGTGGCTAGAATTCCTTAGCGAGGATGACTTTGGAATTGAATACATTAAAGGGAAAGAGAACTAAGTAGCTGATGCTCTTAGTAGATGAAGACATATGACATCCATGATCTCAACAAGGTCTAACTTGAGGCAATAGGTAATTCAAAATCTGACAGGGGATGAGTACTATGAAAGAGTGAAGATCGCCCTACTAGAAAATCCTTTGGATCATTTATTCAATGGGTATGAAATCGAATCGAATGGTATTTGGAGGTACCAGAGGATAATGTATATTATTAACTTTGGAGATTTGAGAAATTTGGTTTTAGAAAAAGTTCATAATGCACCTTATTCAGGACACCCCGGTGTATCTAAGATTGTTGGCAACATAAGGGTAGACAACTAAGAGGGGGGGATGAATCAGTTGTCACAAAAATTAAATTTATTAAACTTATTCTTAGATTTGATAAATAAACATGAAAGCATAAACCATCACTACATTAGAAACACACATAGCACCAAGATTTTTTTACGTGGAAACGCTGTTAGGGGAAAAACCACGGTGGAGGTTAATCCACAAGATTATACTCTGTTAAAAGTATAAAAGAATTGTAATGGGGAATGCACATGCATTTAGGCACATTACATAGAGCTCATTTCTCAAATACAAAAGGCTTACTTCCCAAAGGAAGACACATTATCTTATAGAAACATTCAGATTATATCTGGAAGATTTTGAAATGAGAAAATAACATCTGCTAATGCCTAATTACAGTTCTAGTTAAGCACATAAACATCTTCTCACTCTTCTTCACAATTTACTTCTGCCTTCGAATGATTAGAACATTATTCACACACAAAACTCACACACTTCACACACCACT
Source organism: Sequoia sempervirens (assembly GCA_007258455.2). Taxonomy (NCBI): domain Eukaryota; kingdom Viridiplantae; phylum Streptophyta; class Pinopsida; order Cupressales; family Cupressaceae; genus Sequoia; species Sequoia sempervirens. The sequence continues at coordinate 706,341,142 of VDFB02281492.1, read as the reverse complement.
CACACATCATTCCTTCAAATGGTAGAAACAATCGATCATATATATCCACAACTAGAGATTATATCAACTACATGTCGACTTTAACAAAATATAAAATGAGTACAAACTGTCAACCCAAATCAATAAACAATTTACAATGAGCACCAACCAATTTCAGCCAAAATATAGTAAGGATCGAAAAAAACATCCTTGAACATGAAAAACCTTCAAAAATTATGCCTCGAAGATCCACAACACGCTACAATCACCCTGTCGGCCATGAACATGAAAAACATGAACTCACAAAAGAAAATCACCAATCGTGAGCACACTGATCAATGAAAATGTATAACACAGATAGAGCATGATATAGAAACATCCAAAAGCATCATGAATCACCATAGAAGCATCCACAACAACTTAGATTACTAGAATCACATAATCTTCTTTCAGGAACACCAACTGAAGGAACATAATAACTGTCAGAACACAGATACTCATAACTTGATAAAATCTTCATTCGGATCTTTGAAACTTCATGTGGATAAAATAGATGTACTAGAAAACAAAGCCTTTAATCCACAACCTATAATCATTAATATACTGAGTTGGCCATCATTCTAAACTTCATTGCTTCACCAACAACCTGCAACTTATTTTATTACAATTTTCTCAATATCCTCGACATATACAACCTTAAAGAAATTAATGCCAATAGTGTTGACATCAATGACAACCACATATCAGAAATATCCAACAATCTCCCCCTTTAGCATTGATGGAAACACATGATGTGAAAAACACCATCAATGACACTTTCTTTTAGCACTTTCTCCCCCTTAGATTTTGACTCTTTTCTCCTCAACTCTTTCACAATTTTTCACATGACTCTTCTCCCCCTTTGACATCAATGACAAAGATGCACATTATCTTTCTCCACACAAGCTCTAAACCATATTTATGAACATGTGACTACTCCCCTTGAGTAGCACCCACCACAACATCATTCCAGATCATAAGATATGACTATGAAATACACAAATTGATGCAAGTCAATGCATCTTAATTCTGATTAGGAGGGGTAATCACCCCTAGCTTCCCTATGAGATACTCAAAAGTATCCTTAGGAAAAGGCTTAGTAAAGATATCTACAATTTGTTCCTTAGTGGGCACATACTCCAATCTGACTTCCTTTTCACTCACCTCTCTCAAAAAGTGAAACTTGATAGATATATGCTTGATTTTTGAATGCAACACTAGATTATTAGAAATTCTAATTGCACTTGAATTATCACATAATATAGCAATAGGTTCATCATACACAACTCTTATATCTTTCAACATCTGCTTCATCCACAAAACTTGAGTACAATTGTTAGCAACAACAATGTATTATGCCTCTGCAGTAGATAAAGAAATGGCATTCTGCTTCTTACTTAACCATGAAATCATCTTCTTTCCCAAGAAAAATGCACCACCACTAGTACTCTTTATGCCATTCACATCTACCCAATCAACACAAGTAAAATCACTCAAAGTAAGGTCATTTTATTTAGGATACCATAGGCCAAAACCAACTATCCCCTTCAAGTACATGAAAATCCTCTTCATAGCTATCACATGAGATTCCTTAGAATTAGCCTGAAATCTTGCAACAATGCATACAACAATCATGATATCAGGTCTAGTTTGAGTCAAATAGAGCAATCCACCAATCATGGATCTGTATCTAGTCTGATTTTCTTTAGGGGAATCATCATCTTTTTTCAACTTACATCCAGTCACCATAGGTGTACCAACTGGCTTTGAATCTTCCATACCAAACTTCTTTAGCAATTCTTTCACATACTTGGACTGAGATATAAAGATCCCTTTATCTAGCCGAGTAATTTGCAATCCAAAAAAGAATTTAATTTCTCCAATCATAGACATCTCAAACTCACTCTGCATCTCATCAGCAAACTTCATGCACAAACTATCATCTCCTCCAAAATTGATATCATCAACAAAGAATTCAACATTCAAATATTTATTATGATCAATCTTGAAATATAGATTACTATAAAAAATACCTTTATTAAATCCTAGCTTCAAAAAATACTTGTCCAATCTAGCATACCATGCTCTTGGGGCTTGCTTAAGTCCATACTATGCTTTCTTCAATTGACAAACCATATCTCCCTGATCAGTTAATTTAAATCCATCAGGTTGCTCAACATACACTTCTTCTTCTAGTTCACTATTTAGAAATGTTGACTTGACATCCATCTGATAAACCTTGAAGTTTTTGTAAGCAACATAAGCAAGAAATAGTCTCACAGCTTCAATCCTAGCAACATGAGAATTTTTTTCTTCAAATTCAATTCATTCCATCTAAGAATATCCTTTACACATAAGTATTTCTTTGTTTCTAACAACTTCACCTTGCTCATTCAGTTTATTCCGAAAGACCCATTTAGTTCCAATTACATTTTTGTCCTTAGGTCTAGGAACAAGAATCCATGTATCATTCTTCTCAATTTGTAGTAGTTCCTCTTTCATTGCTTCCACCCAATGTTCATCTTTGCATGCTTCATTGACACTATTAGGTTCAATCTTTGAGATAAAACAATATTCTTTTGCAATTCTTCTCCTAGTTTGAACACCTTTGTTCTTATCACCAATAATTTGATCTTTTGAATCATTTAGTCTTACATACCTTGGAGTCTTAGGATGTTCTTGAAATTTAGGATCTTGTGGTCTCACTTCTGCACATTCATTAGTTCCTTCCTCTTGATTTCCCTAATTCACCAGAATGATCTGAACTTGATTTGGAGTCTGAACTTTCTTTCCTTTATCTGAACTGTCATTCTGATCGTCTAAATCATATCCATAGGTTTTGGATGGTATAACTATGTCTTCATCAATCTTGAAATTAGCACTTTCAATTACCTTCCTCAATCTCTTATTGTAGCACTGGTAGGCTTTACTTTTAGTACAATAACCAAGAAATATTCCTTCATCACTCCTAGCATCAAACTTTCCTATATCTTCAGCTCTTTTGATAAAGAATTTACTCCCAATTTTTTTGAAGTATCTAACAGTAGGCTTATGACTATACCATAGCTCACAACGAGTCTTACCGGTATCACCTTTGACTTGTAACCGATTGAGAGTGTAAACAACTATACTCATAACTTCTCTCCAGTAGATATGAAGAACATTTCCTTCTAGCATCATAGTCCTAGCAGCATCTTGAATTGTCCTGTTCTTCATTTCCACAACTCCATTTTGCTGAGGGGTCCATGAGGTAGATAATTGTCTCTTTATCCCATGCTCTTCACAAAAATAATTAAACTCACCAAAAGTGAATTCACCACCTCTATATGATCTCAGACATTTAATCTTTAGACCTGTCTCAGTCTCAACCATAGCCTTGAAAATATTGAATTTCTCTAGAGCTTCAGATTTTTCCCTTAATAAAGTAACCCACATCATTCTAGAATAATCATCAATAAGTACCATGAAATACCTATATCCTTATAAACTTATGACTATAGAAGGACCACACAAGTCATTATGCACAAGCTCCAACACTTCATTTGAACAATGGTGTTTACTTCTAAATGAAACTTAGTTTTCTTCCCTAACTGACATTCCTTGCATATGGAATTAGTAGGTTTTATCAACTTAGGAAGATATATCATTGCCTGAGTAGAACTTATCTTGATAATATTGTCAAAGTTTACATGACACATTCTCCTATGGCACAACCAACTTTCATCAACTTGAGCAATCATACAAATTTTACTAGCAACACTCAGGTGACAGATATTACCTTTTGTTTTTGTACTTGATGCAATCACATTTATGAAACTCCCCAATATTCTACACTTTCCATCCTTAAATTGAAGATTGTATCCCTTTTCAACCATCTATCCAAGACTTAAGAGATTATGCTTTAAACCTTCCACATATAGAACATCATCAGTATTATGCTTACCATAAGGAGAAATGGATCCTCTGCCAAAAATTACACTAGCTTTGTCATCACCAAATCTTACAATGCCACGATAATTTTCCAAGCTCAAAAATTTACTTTGATCACCTTTCATGTGATGAGAGCATCCACTGTCAATCACCCATTCATATTTTTCTTCAACTCTGGCAGCTAGAGCTTACTCCAAATTTGTACAACAAGAAAATTTAGTAGGTACTAGATCATTTTCCTTGATAGCAATAAATACCCATTAATCCTCACTTACATTCCCTTTATCAGATTCATCATTTGTCACACCTTCATTAGCAACATAATAACACTTTCGTTAGAATCTAGGCTTGTTAGGTCTTGGATTAGGAACTCTTTCTAGACACCTTGAGGAAAAATGACCTATCTTATTGCAAGAAAAAAATTTAATAGGAAGTTTCCCTTTCTACTTACCTTCTCCTCTGGCTTCTCTCTTGACAATAAGTGCTTCAAGCTCGTCTAGTTTTCTTTCTTCTTCTTCAATATCTCTCATTTTTTGCTCATACTTGGGAATTTTTCTAGAATAACTTTCTCCTAGATCATATCTCTGCTTATCTTTTTTGGAGGTAGTAGCTTTGAATGCAGATTTTGTCTGAGGAAGAGAATCACCAAACTCACTTAACTCAAAAGTAGTAAGCTTACCAATCAACATGTCTCTGGTTAAATTTATCACAGTCTGAATCTCCTCAATAGCAGTAGCCTTGGCTTTGTATGTAGCAGACAAGGATCTGAGCACTTTTGCAACAATTTCTGATTCTTCCAATGTTCCACCAATGCATCTAATACTACACACAAGTTAATTCAGTCTCTGCATAAAAAAGTGATGTTCTCATCATCACCCATTCTCAACATTTCATATTTCCCTTTCAGGATTTTCAGCTTAGTAATCTTCACATGGGTATACCTTCATACAAAGTTTCCAACTTTTTCTAGATATCATAAGAAATCTTCAGTTCCATCACATTTGTCATCTTAGAAATAGTCAAAGCACTCAACAATGCTTCCTTAGCCCTGATATTGTACTCGGCTTCCTTAATCTCACCTGTAGTAGAAGGACCATTTTGTGGGATGATATACCTATTCTTTGTAATTGTCTAGTAAGGTTCACCAATGCATCTCAGATGACACTCCATTTGAGTCTTCCATAGAGAATAATAAGTCCCATCAAATCTTGAACTATCCTTCATATATGTCACCATCCAGGATCACCTCAAGCTATTAAAATTATTATGAGGAACTTGCTTTGATACCAATTTTTGGCAACACAAGGGTAGACAATTGAGAGGGGGGGTAAATTAGTTATCACAAAAATTAAACTTATTAAAATTATTCTTAGATCTGATAAATAAACATGAAAGCATAAACCATCACAACATCAGAAACACACATAACACATTTTTTAACATGGAAACCCTGTTAGGGGAAAAACCATGGTGGAGGTTAATCCACAAGATTATACTCTGTTAAAAGTGTAAAAGAATTGTAAATGGGGAATGCACATGCATTCGGGAACACTTCCTAGAGATCATTGCTCAAATACAAAAGGCTTACTTCCCAAAGGAAGACACATTGTCTTATAGAAACATTCAGATTACATCCAAAAGATTTTGAAATGAGAAAACAACATCTGCTAATGCCTGATTATAGCTCCGGTTAAGAACACAAACATTTGATCACTCTTCTTCACAATTTACTTCTTCCTTCGAATGATTAGAACATTATTTGCACACAACACTCACACACTTCACACACCAATCACACATCATGCCTTCAAATGGTAGAAACAATCGATCATATATATCAGAAACTAGAGATTATATCAACTACATGTCGACTTTAACAAAATATAAAATAAGTACAAATTGTTAGCCCAAATCAATAAACAATTTACAATGCGAACCAACCAATGTTGGCCAAAACATAGTAAGGACTGAAAAAAACATCCCCGAATATGAAACACCTTCAAAAATTATGCCTCAAAGATCCACAACACACTATAATCACCCTATCGGCCATGAACATGAAAAACATGAACTCACAAAAGAAAATCACCAATTTCCAGCACAATGATCAATGTAGACGTACAACACAGATAGAGCATGATCTAGAAACATACACAAGTATCATGAATCACCATAGAAGGATCTGCAACAACTCAGATTACTAGAATCACATCATCTTATTTTAGGAACACCAATTGAAGCAACAAAATAACTGTCAGAACACAAATACTCATAACTCGATCAAATCTTCATGTAGATCTCTGAAACTTCACATGGATAAACTAGATGTACTAGAAAAAAAACCCTTTAATCCACAACTTATAATCATAAATATATTGAGTTGGCCATCATTCTAAACTTCACTGCTTCACCGATAACCTGCAAATTATTTTATTACAATTTTATCAATATCCTCGACATATACAACCTTAAAGACATTAATTCCAATAGTGTTGACATCAATGACAACCACATATTAGTAATATCCAACAAAGATGATCATGGAGTTGAAGACTCTATATTTATTTCCTAAAATCAAGAAGGATGTAGTGGAGTACGTAGCCAGATACTTGGAGTGCTAGCAAGTTAAGGATGAGAATGCACACCCAGCCAGGTTATTGTATCGTCATGATATACCTGAGTATAAATGGAAGGTGATCAGTATGGATTTTGTACGGGGATTTCCATTGAGAAATAATAAGCATGATGTTATCTTGTTCATGATTGATAAGTTAACCATGGTTGCACAATTCATTTTGGGAAACCTTAAGGATGGATCGTTGACCCTGGCTAAGAAATTTGTTAAAGAGATCTTCTGTTTGCATGGAGTGCCAGAGACTATCATTTTTGATAGGGACACACATATGACCTCAAGGTTTTGGACAACCTTGAATGTGGCATTGGGGACTAGATTGAATTTCAGCTTGGCTTATTATCCTCAGAGTGACGGGTAGACAGAGAGGATGAATCAGGTAGTTGAAGACCACCTTTGAATGTATTGTATGGACCAAAAACATAGGTGGGTAGAATACTTTCCTTTGGTAGAGTTTTTTATAACAACTCCTATCATACATCCTTAGGCATGATACTATTTGAATCCTTATATGGGTGGAAGTGTCATAACCACATCAGTTGGGGTAAATTGGAGGACAGGATCATAGTAGGACCTGAAATGCTTAAAAAAATGGAAGAGAAAATGTAGGTCATTAAGAGTAGATTGAAAGAGGTGGTAGATCGACAGAAGAGTTATGATGACAAGAACCAAACTCTTAGACAATTCAAAATAGGGGATAAGGTTTGCTTGAGAGTTAAACCTCATTAAAGCTCTATTGCTTTTGGAAAGTCTTCCAAGTTGGCCCCAAGATATGTGGGACCATTTGAAGTCTTGGAAGTGATTAACCTAGTTTCTTATAGACTAGCTCTACCACCTGCAATGGCTCGAATTCATAATGTGTTTCATGTTTCTTTGTTTAAGCTATATGATCCTAATGAGACTCATGTACTTGATTGGTAGTCCTTGTAGGTACAGGATCCAAGAGTGGTGCTAGTGGAGCCTATTAGATTCTTGGATAGATGTAATGTTAAGTTGCAGAGCAGAGATATTATTTAGTATAAGGTCCAATGGGCCTAGTATTCAAAGGATAGTGCTAATTGGGAGGATGTAGAAGAAATAGAACACTCCTTTCCACACTTGCTTTCATGAAAAGAAACTCAATAATTTTGTTTGAAATTTTTGAATTGAGATAGTATGATATTTCATGTTTTAAAACTTTGATGTTGAAATAGACATATATTTTGAAATGATGTTGAAATAGACATATATTTTGATGAGATGTTGAAATAGACATATTTTGAAATGATGTTAAAATAGACATATATTTTGATGAGATGTTGAAATAGATATATATTCTTAAAGATCTTGAAATAGACATATATATTTTGATGAGATGTTGAAATAGACATAAAGGTTCAAAATTTGATATGATGTTCTTTTGTTCAACTTATTAGACATCAAGACGATGTCTCTTCCAAGAGGGGAAGGATTTCATAACCCAAATTTATTGCATATTTATTCAAATATGGAAAATTGAATTATTGATGAAATTCAACTAAATATTTAATGGAGATTCCAAAATA
>VDFB02281492.1:706328018-706330518 GCA_007258455.2 Sequoia sempervirens | reverse complement strand
ATTTTATTGTTTTTGAAACATATATGAGTTGCATGAAGTATAGAGTAGCATTCATTAAGGTATAAACTAGGATACTCAAAAGGGTAACATCGAATGAAACTTGAGGTTAAGATAGGAAATACTCAACCATAGAAAGGGGGTCAAAATCTAGAAAATCCTTGGTCTTTTTGATGTAGCCTGTGTAGGAAAAAGAACCGTAGATCTTGAAACCTTTGGTTTTCTTAACTGAAGGATTTTCTCAAGAAACTCACTTTGAAAATCATGTCAAAGTTGGTTACCTTATAATATTAAAGATCCTCATAGTGATTCCAGTGATGAAAGAGTTCAAAATATGGATTAAAGACATTTTGTCCTTATGTATGAAACAAGGCTATTTGATTTTTAATTTTTAGGACAACAAACAGAGTAAATGACATTATTTTACCCTTAAATGTAATTGTTTAGCTTGAAACATAAATATGACGATGTAAACGGTGAATATACTTGCAAAAGACTCCATTTTTTCAAAAGTTATCTTTGCAAAATGAATATTCATATGTAAACAGATTATTTAATGACTGTTTAGTATGCAAACAACTCACTTTATGACTGTTTAGTATGTAAAATAGCTTACTTTATGACTGTTTAGTAGGAAACAGTAGTTGAGTTGTTAAAACAATGAATAAATAGCTTATTTAATGACTATTTAGTATGTAAAACAACTTACTTTATGACTGTTTATTAGGAAATAGTACTTGATCTGTGAAAACAATGAATGTTCATATGTAAACAACTTATTTAATGACTGTTTAGTATGTAAAATAGCTTACTTTATGATTTTTTAGTAGGAAACAATACTTGATTTATTAAAACGGAAACAATACTTGATTTATTAAAACAATGAATGTTCATATGTAAACAACTTATTTAATGACTATTTAATATGTAAAACAACTTAAAATATGACTTTTTAGTGGGAAACAGTTCTTGTTTTGTTAAAGAAATGAATGTTCGTATGGAAACAACAATGTTAGAATGTAACATTAAGTGAGAAACTATAATCAAAGACTTTATTAGAATGATTATTTGACTACAAAATGTCAATCAAAATACTATTTGAAGATTGCAATCTGAATAATGATTATTTTAGAATATATGCACAAATTTTAACATTAGTAGGTACATATATGTGTATGCACATAGACTTCGTCTATGTACATACACATAATTGTGACATACCTTCTTTTGTTTTTAGTACATTTTAAAGAAAAATGCTTTAGTTATTAAGTAGAATCTAGTCATAAGAATGATATGACTGAATATTGAAATACTATATGAAACACAAAATCTGTTTTCTATTCTATTTCTTCCTTGAAGACAATGCAGTTGTATACTTTTTTTTTCTTGAATAGAACAATGATACCTTAGTTGACTAGAGCACCTATGGGTAGTTACTGCTAGAAGGTAGATAGTTGTTGTACTAGAAAGTTACCTTCCAGGATGGGTACCGAAATTGGTTAAGAGAGTATAGGTTTTCTTTACCAGAACCTATTGTTTATTGTTGTTGCAACACACTTATTATGCTTGGCGAATCAATATGGTTCATTATGTATGTATTGATGAACTCTATGAATTCACTCTTTGCCATTCCTAGCATAGATCTTGCACTTTATTTTCTAAATTGTAGATAGAAATTGTATGTTGATGTATGGGAATGCACCAGATTCCACCTTCCAAGTTGTCCTCTTGCTAAACTTTCCATGCAGGGTCAGGCATTCGGGTAAGTGCACCAAGATGGTTCCCAAAAAGGGGGCTTAAGTGGTCATTTTTTTTCTAAAATCAGGAAATGCTAACCTTGGACATGAAATTGAGGATAGTTACACTCAAAATTTTGAGATGGAACAAAAACAAGGATCGAAGTGCTTTGAGTCTACTTTCTAAACTACTAATTTATTTTGAAAATGGTTGAGATTAAGGGGTTCAACAGAGGGATGTACACAAATTGGTGCTTTTTTTTTAGAAAAACATAACATAGCAACTCTGTATGACTTGAGCATGGTGAACATTTTTTGGTATTTTTAAAATCGCCATGGTTAGAAGTTAGCTAACAACATCTAGTTGATGCACAATTTTTTTAATAATTTTTAATGAATATTTGATTTTTACTAATTTTCTAAGTGGGAACTTCCTAAAAGCAGAATTTTGGCCGTGCTCCCCTACAAATTTTGGAAAGTAATAGATTTTTAAATTTTTTATTTTTTTAAAATTTGTAGAATGGAGTCTAGTTTCTAAAAATGTAATTTATTTGAAATTTTGATGAACGGTTAATTTATAATGAAAAAAAAACCAAACACTATTTTTGGAAAAAAAGAGACATACAAACAAAATAAATTATGGATGAAAGGCTTAACATTGTCAGAAAGTGAACACAATTACATCATTGGATAGCTAAGAGAACCTAACATTACCCATGTATTATATTTTGTAGATATTGAACCAAATGCAATCTTGATAGTGAGCA
>VDFB02281492.1:706293064-706324780 GCA_007258455.2 Sequoia sempervirens | reverse complement strand
TTGGAAATCATAGTAAAATTAGAATTTAATAAGTTTTGTAATTAGCATTGTAAAGTGTTTTTTGGGGTCATTAACTTCAGACTATCTTGTCTTTTGCAGGGGTGGTTGCATGCCAAATTTTTTTGGTGTAAATTATTGGAATTATTAGATTATATTACCTGTCTATGAAAAAAAATAATTGGAGTGTGAGTTTGATATTTTTTGAAGATCTAAATAGTCAAGCTTGGCAAAGAAAAATCATGTCAAATAATATTAGTCCAGAACAAAATGAAGAGACACTTGATAGATTGTGGGCTAGATTGAAAAGAAAGGGTGATGGGAAATGTTATTGTCCTTGTAATAATTGCAAGGGCTAAAAGACGGGATGACTTTTAATCACAACAGCTGAGAAACATTGTAGGCAGCATGGTCACGTTGAAGGGGGTATGATTATCGTCCATTGGTAAGTTATTCATTATATGTGTTTATATTGATTGAATTTGTAAATGTTTATATTGTTTTAACATTATATATATATATAATCACTTGATCATGATCATGGTTTATTTGTGTCTATCATTATTATAAAGGTGGGGCACCCTAGGGCAGATGATATGGATTATCACGGCCCGAAGAATGTGGTTTTGCAAGTGGATGGACATGGAGCTATGAATATCGAAGATGAAGTTAATAATCCTATGGAAGAAGATGATCATGCACCGTAAAACACAGCTGGAAGATGATGGTACCTAATACATTGATCCATGCCACATTTAGTGGTAGAGCTAATCATGATGATCAAGATGACTTTGATGATGTTCATGATTTACCTGTACTTGACAAGGCATACGAGCCCCTATATGAAGGCTCTGAAACAACTCTTCTCTCTGCTGTATTGTTGCTGTTGAATTTTAAGGTTATGAATGCTTTATCAAACATAGCAATCTCACGATGTTAAGGTATGTCATATATGTCATCTTTTTTCATCTATTTTAATTGTTATTATTTCATCACTAGTAAATAAAGGATGAAATATGTACCATTAATACTTTTTATATGAACAAATTATTTTTGTTGTAGATTGATTGGTGAATTTTTGTTACCACCATCAAATATTTTACCTCGCTCATACCGAGATTTATGTGCCATTATGAAAGATATCAGAATGGAGTATCAAGCAATAGATGCATGTCCCAATGATCATATTATATATCATAAACAATAGGAATTTTCAATAGAATGCCTTAAATGTCATATCAGTAGATATCAAACAGATCAAGTAACAAAAAATGTGCCTCGCAAGGTTCTTCGTTATATTCCCATTATTCCACGTATGCAACGATTATTTAGGTGCAAAAGCTTAACACAATTGATGGATTACCATGCATGGAATAGAAGTGGAGATGACATTCTTTGAATGCCTGTAGATGGTTCTGCATTTAGGGACATGGAGGAAAAATGGCCACACTTTAAAGAAGAACCTTGTAATCTCAGGCTTTCATTGGGAGCGAACAGTGTCAATCCATTTGGAGAGCTGAGATCTATTTACTTAGTGTGGCCTGTTTTTGTTATCAACAATAAAATTCCTTCATGGATGTCAATAAAGAGGGAGCACATAATGTTGTCAATGATTGTTCCAAGTATTTTTTTACATCAATTTTCTTTAACGTAGTAGCATTTCATTTTTCTTATTTGTTGCATAATGACTTATATTTTTTTCATTCAATAGTCATGTACATTAATTTATATATATTGGAGTAAAATAGTTATAATAATTATGTAATATTTATGTTCATTCAATTAGGTAAGTACCAAGTGAAAGATATGAATGTATAAATCGAGCCTCTTATCGACGAGTTACTAAAGTTATGGAATGGCATCACTATGTATGACGTCTCCAGACCAATAGGACAAAGACAATTTCAATTCCATGCAATGCTTGTATGGACAATTCATGATGCCCCAAGGCTAATGTGATTTTGTGGTATGTTATAACGTTCGACTGCACTTTAACAATATTTAATTTGATGAAGTAGATATCATGAATGTTTTAAAAATAATCTATTCATTATATATAATTATAAAAATTGACATATTTAATCCAATTATATATCATCTTGCAGGTCTTCAAACAAAGGGAAATTTGCATGTCCAATTTGTGGTCCAAAGATGAAATCTCGTCGTTCAACAAGTTTAAGAAAGCATGTGTTTGATGAGTATAGGCACTTCCTCCATAGAAATCATATAAGTACTTTTAACCATCAAAAACATCTTTCAATGGGAAAGAGGAGACTACATCAAAACCACAAAGAATGTCACCCCACCTATGGAAGTTGGAATATAATAGAATCAATCATCAAGGTTATACATCGGATCAAATTGTTTATCTATCATATATGATATGTTTTGAATTTATATTTTTATATTGTGTTGTATTTACTCATGTTGTAATTGACAATGATTGTCGTTGTTAATTTGTTTAACTTATATGCTTCATGAAGGTCGTCAAGGCATTAATGGCCGGCTTCCACAGGGACTTAAAAGTTATCCCAGACAATTTAGTAGGTTGCCCTACTATGAGCAGCTACAAATTATGCATTTGTTTGATACAATGCATATCGGAAATAATATAACAGAAACGTTATGGAAAATATTGGATGGAAGGCATGACAAAGAAAAAATTGTAAAAATTTGTAGTGACATTCAGGAAGCCAATCATGCAATGAAAAATGTCATTGAATTGAATAGTGATGGAGACCAAATTAATATAAGTGCCCTTCCTTGGTTATTAACAAAGTAGCAAAGCAATGCTATAAAAGAAGTCATACAAAAAATTTGATTTCCCGCAGGATTTGCTGTGAACATAAATAAAATAATAACAAAGAAAGGTGAATTTGGGTCAGGGATGAAAACACATGATTGGCATACCTTCATTAAGGTAATTATTCTAGTATATTATATACACTTGTATAATGTATGTACTTTTCAGTGTATTGTGTTTACTACTTTTGGAAAAATAATGAAAAGATCATTTTATAATTGTTGCAGTACGTTCTACCTCTATCTCTCCCAGACAACTTTGACAACAATGTGAAGCAAGTTATATATGATCTTGGAAAATACATGAGGTAAGTAGCTAGATTTGTTCAATTCGCTGTATACATCTTATAATTGCCATTTGTTTTACTTGTTATGTAGTATATTGTATATTTTTGTTAAATATCGTTAATATATTTGCACTTTGAATCACTTGTAGATGGTTGTCATCTAAAGAAATCCATAAATAAGATATAAATTATTGGAAGAGAAAAATTCCTCGTCTAATGTGTAAAATGCAAAAGTGTTTACCTTCAACATTTTTCAATGCACAAGAACACTACCTCATACACCAAGTTGAGGAGATTGAATTGTGTGGACCTGTACACACAAGGTCAATGTGGATGGCTGAGAGGCACTTGAAATTTTTGAAGGATTTGGTTAGAAAAAGAGCACATCCTGAGGGTTCTATGGTGGAGGGATATATGGTATACCAGACCATGGTGTACATTAGTGAATATCTTCCTAAGTTTGTAGCAAAGATCCATTTAGATCGCATTTGGGATCCCAACTCCATTAACAAATTCAAAGGGGAGTACCTATTGGGGAAAGGTAGATTGAGAAAAGTGAGAGGTAATTATAAGATGGTCATGGAGATTAATTGGAATGCATTTTACATATGGTTTTTATGTATATTATACTTATTTAATTTCTAATCTTCAATATACATCAATTATAAATTAAGGTTGTGTACTATGGTATTTAACTAATTATACGTCATTTGTAAATTTCAATTTATTTTGGTACAGTTGGTCGAGAGTGGGATGCACTACATTTATACGTCACCAACAATCTTGATTGGATGACGGTATGGATTGAACGATGTCAACAATCTGGTCGCAGATTAACATGGGAAGGTGTGGCTTCATTGGTTAAAGAAGCTCATCGTAATGGAGATTCCAATGTTACACAAAGGGAAATTGATTTAGCATATGGCTTAAGAGATAAACAGGTACGTATAAATATATTAATCACCCATATTATTTAATTATTTTCAATTATATTGATGTATATATATGTTGATATTTTTTTCTTTGCATACGGCCAAGAATAAATATGCTTATCAATTGACGATATTGCAATAATTTTTACATGTTTGACATTGTAGGTGAAACACCACAAGGCTATGTGGTGTAATTGTTGTAAATTTTGAATCAAAATGTTGGATGACATGAAGAAAACTTCTTGTGATTATGGTATAACTGGGCAGCCTTTAGGCATTAATGTTTCATCTAGAAGTTTACATACATCCGTAAGTCTCGAAAATCGATTGGGATTTTGGATGATATACTTGAGTGTGACTTTAAGTCCTTCTCGACACTTTGGTTCGGGCTGGCCCCATGGGTATAGGCCAAATTGAAATGAAAAAAATGATCCCCAGAGAACTATTATTGAACATGATAATGGATTTACCATGGTTAATAAAAGATCGATGACATGAGCTAGAAATGAGCTCTATGTTCTTCCAAGCCAATGTGAGCAGGTATTTTACTCAGAGGTTCCAGGTAAACCAAGTTGGTCATTTGTTGTTAGACATGATCCAAGAGGAAGGTCGGTAAAGTATAATGTGGTGGAAGAAGAAGATACTAAAGAACTAGAAGATGTAGATGATGATCAGGATCAACCCATTAGTTGATGATGTCCCCTCGGCGAAGATGTCGAAGAGGAGGAACTAGATGATGATGATGTAGAGCACGTTCATGAAGATGACATCCACGTGGATGATGACATTATCAAAACTGATATTGATGATGATGATGATATGACCAATCCTTATAATGTTGAATCTGGATCGGATGATACAAACAAAGAGTTGGATGAAGAAGAAGATCAACGACATTGAAATGTATAAGGTATGCGATTATATTATCTATTTGATATTAATTTCTTGATAGAATTATATTTGATTTATGTGGTTATATAATTAATTCATGATTTTTTAATTTTTATGCCATTACATGATTAATTTAATGATGTATTTTTAATGTTTGAAAGGTCAGAAAATTAAAACATTTCAATAGTGATGTTAACAACCTTGAAATTAGTGTGTTTTATGTTTCATGTGATCATAAAAGATTAAAAATTCAGTTGTAGAGGTGGTTGTTTAGTGGTTGATGTGTATGTTGGTTCTTTTTACATGTAACCAGGTTTGTCTTCTAATATACATATGGAATTGCCAATTCCAATCAAAGGCAACTCGAAGGACCTGGACCAATTGACGAGGACTTTAAAAGCCTCGTACACTTCGGGCTCTGCAAGACTCGGGAGGGTGATCCCTTAATGTTTTTACAACCTCTGCACCATTATTATAAACAACATTAACAATAGCAGATGATCTCACTTAATAGCTCAACACGATAAGATAATATCAACTAGAATTGGCTGTTCATAGACAATATCAACTATCTGGAGAATGAGATAACTAAACACAATCCATTGTATAAAATAGTCAATGATTTGCAATTTGTAGCAAGCTCTAGGAAAAGACAAACAAATACTAAACTACATGAATAATTACAACTTAGATCAGTGCCATATATCCATTGCAGGAGTCAAATTCATAAGCATCTAGAGGTTTATAACAAATTTAATACATCACATATAAGATCCCTGACAATATTGCATTACAATTTCATCAGTGTGCATTCTAACCCAGGACTACTTATCAAATCCTTATACAACACATACCTGCCTATAATCCCATTCAAGCATTTTGATTAATTCCTTGAATTAAAGCTAAAATAGAATCATACACACCACAACAAGGAGATGGATAAAACAACCCTTAGTTATTTCATTCAAAGTTCGGGATACATGCATGTACAATGGAGAGACATGAGCTCGAATTTTCATTTCAACTCAAATACTAGTACTGTTATACAACATTAAATCTTTATGAACTCCAAACCTGTTACATAATGACTCAAAACCTAAATTCCATTTCTCTAAAACCATCAGACTTTACAATTCACTCTACAAATTCACCTAGAATCAACAAAAATTATCTAACTTGCTAACCCATACTTCTGGCCTTGAAATCCTTCTTATAGAAAATGAAGGAGCAAACAAGCACCAGGACAGAAAGTACACCTATCACTAGTCAATTGAAGCACCTGGTGATATTCCAAAATTTGTTACAACAGCCACCACCTTGAAAAATATTCTTGTTCAAAAATCGTTACAACAATCATCTTGGAGCATATTCTCGTTCATCATGTCAGCGGAAGAAGGTTGATGCAATAACAAAAAACCACGCGAAACCCACAACAAGAAAGTCATCCATACAAAACTAGAAACATTGTAACCGCAACATCTGATTTGCCACCTGTCGGTAGCCCACTCTTTTTACTCATCATCATTCAAATACTTAGCCACCCACCTCTAGTATTCTTCGTTAGTTGGCCAGTCAAAATCAATCACCTCTTTTACTTTTGTACTATAAGGCAAATACTTTACCGCTACCTGATTAGCATCTTTCAAAAAAATTCAAAATGAGTCGTACCAATAATCTTATCCATACACTTACCAACAAATCATAATCTCGAAGTTATCACAAATTATTTTAATTTGATTATTGATGACTTTTACTTGCTTGATCCTCATTGTGTTGAGTGTTCTCGATTACCATCGGGCTATATATCGTAACAATAGCTTAATTCCCAATCATTGAAGTTCTTTACCAACTCCCTAATCTTCCTACTTAGATCATCTGGTAAGGTCTAAAAACTTTGCAATGATTTAACTAATATATAAGTAGGCTTCAATGATTGGGGCCTATTATTTCCATCAAACCTTGAGGCTTTAGTCATAACATCTAGATTATTTTCCCTAGGGATCCAATTTTGAATTATTGGAATCACTATCCCCTAATCCCTATCAATATTATTTATTGCTTCAAATAGCAAAGAATACAAAGAATGTATAGAGGGCAATTTATTATCCACCTTTTCATTTAAATGCTCCAAAACAAGAGTAACAATTTCTTTTTCTTTTGAAAGAAAACCCTCCTCTTTTACCCTTAGTGATTGCTGTAATTGATCAATTTCCTGCATGAGCTGCCTGTTTGTTCGATCAACAGAGCACTTTGTTTGTTCATCGACTTGTTCTAGAGGAGGGGTAAGAGCAGGATTTTGAATGGGAGAGTCCCCTCGTAGAAAACATTTGGAGAAGTAGGAGGCATTGACCCCGCTATGGGAGGTGATAGTCGGGTTCCTCGAGCATTGATGTTTCAAGATGTTCATACTTGAACCTTTTCTACTTCGGGCTTGTACCAATGTCCTCTCGTTGCATTTTACTATATTCTTCAATTAAAATGTTATACTTCTCCATTAGGCTTCCTTTTCTTTCAACCTCCTCCCTTTCAAATAGCTCTTTTTATTAACTTGGCCACATTCACAAGAACTAGTGGCTTTATTGCTATAGTCTCTCGCTTCCTTATTATTAATCCTCCTTGAAATTTGATTAATATCAAGAATGTCCGCTTTCTTTCCTCAGGAGCCACGCCCAAATCTGCTGGTCTCATATTCTTCACTCTACAAGTAGGGGTTTTGTATCGTCAGCTTCTTAACTTCTTCGGGACCCGAAAAGATTCTTGACTTTATAATGGCATTAAAGCCATGCATCTGCGATGTCCCATTCAGGAAAATCAAAACACCAGCCTGATTCACTAGTTGTCTTCCTTCTTCAGGAGTGATGTTTTTCAACTCTTCCATTAGTTCAGCTTTCACTTCTTCATCATTCTCCTGATCTGACCTGTCAGGCCTTAGTTCTCTTCTCTCCTTGCATTTATTTTGATATTCCTCAAATTTCATCCTCCATGCCAATTGCAAGAATACAAGAGTCTTTACAAATGCATTGTCATCTAAGAACTCCTTGCAAGCCTCCATTCTTGCATCCTACACACTCTTACCCTTCATATCCAAATTGGATAGAACCAATTCAGCTGACCTAGGAGGGGATGGCATACCAACCTACATGTCTTGATTAGTAACAATAATTTCATCTATGAGATCCTCAGGTAGGTGATCAGTTCTTTGCCTCTTAGGGCTTGGATCAGGTGGTAGTGATGGGAGATTGCGCTGTGGTGAAGATTTTAATTCAATGATTTTGACAGCCCCAGTTACTTTGAATTTTGGGCCTGGTCATGAAGGCACCTTCATTATTTTCTTCCCTTTTCTGTCTACTTCTTCCTCATCATTGCCAGTATCCCTTTTGCTCCAATAGATGGGTCGCCTTTCTGTAGGCTGACATACTGGCCTTGTTTCAATTGGCATATCACTTTGTCCTTGCATATCCAGACTTAGCCTTAAATTTATCTTTTTGGTCGTCAAGGTGTCCATTATCTCCTTGAAATTCTTCATTAAAAAATCAATTCTCTTGTGGTATGGAGTGAATTCCATTAATGGATCATACGTCAGATCCATTTCATGCACAATATCCAGTAGCTTAGTATAAGCTATCCACTTTTCCTTGTTCAATTCTTGTCTATTTAAATCAAATTCATTCCTTATCAGGTCCTTAAGGAAATTGAACTCATGTAAAAATTTTCCACCTTTTATTCTTTGTCTGAAAAGAGCAAAGAAACCTTTAGGATCATGTTGTCGCCTTGGACCAAATATCAAATGGTAATCAATAAAGAATTTGTCAAAATGTGTCCAACCTCCCTTTGAAAATGTAAAGTTAGACACTACTATATAATCTGGGAATAATGTTCCCTTCCCCTTTCCAGTTAGGTTATCTTCATGAATACACCCCATTTGCCACATAACTTCTGCAAACCCTAGTCTTGGTGGCACATTGTATGGCAGTATGTGAGGGGTTCCTTGAAATCCATATATTCTCAGGATAGTGCTGACTGAATATGGGATAATGTCACCCCAGTTATGTAAAAACCTCAATTTTGGTTTCCTCTCCTTCGGCCTAAGGAAATCATGCAGTTCCTGAGGGATCCTAGGTACATTTACCATCAATCTATCCCTCAATCTTGCAGCCAAACAATTATCAAATTGCACATAAGTGGTGCTTTCCTTATTACAGGACAAATTTGTAGCCCATATCTGTACTGGAAATCTTTCTCCATTAACTGATCGTCTTAAGTTCATCTTCTTAGCAAAGAAATCAACATTCCTAAACAAGAACATATGCATCAACATGGAATACCAAAAGAATTGAGTACCAGTATCACCATTCTGTAGCTTTGACAGTCCTTCATCTATCCTCTCCACCAAAAAAGAAGAAAAGTCATATGTTACAGAGAAGTTAGGGTGTTGTATTTTCACCCCCATGAACATGTATGCAATTGACATTACTGCACTAGGGCTGAAACCCAAAATCTGACATAGTGAATAGAAAGTAGCCAGGAAAGGCTTTCCAAAACAATTCAATTTGAAGGGTTCCTGGTCACTAGGGCTGATGTGAAATTGTGAACCCCCTGCCTTAACCAGATGAGGTGGAAGCAGCTTAACCCTAAAAAGAGATCAAAATTTTGTATACTCTTGCTTCATTTCTTCAAGATTAATAGGAACCAAGTCATCACTTGGCTCACTCAAATCAAAAGTCTATTGGATAACGCCTCTGTTAATTTCCAATAGAACCCCTCCATCATTATCTCTGATTACCTGTGTGATAGGGCCATATCTTTTGGCCACTACTCTAAGTAAGTCCACATCAAGGAACACATTTGGAACAACCAGCTTTCCCATGTCGTACATCCATCCATTTGAAAAAGGATGAGGAAAATTCCTCTGTCCATACCACAATCTGAACATTTCTAACCCTGTGAGTGGAACCCTAGCATCGACAATGTTGGAATTAGTACACACCAACCCCTCCCCTAGGATTTTCCCTCGCATCAACACCAAACCTTTCCTTCTCTCATTTGTTGATAATGGAAATTGATCTAGGAAATCATCGTACACGTTTTGTTTCAAATACTCAATGTGGCCAGAGTGCTGCTTGGTTGGCACCATTTTAGACAAACTAGGGCCTCACTACAATGTTACACTTGAAGTGGCTATGACTAAGCAGAGATAGGAAATGACAGAGTAAAAATACCGCAATTCCTCACAATTTATGATTAAACAATAGCCCTAACAAAAGATTTTAATGAACTCAGTGACAAGCATAGCAGACCCCCCTTTCCCAAATTTAGGTGCAAAATGACTGGGAAACAAAGAAAATTAACTCACAGATTTTTTCACACAAACTCCAATTTCTGGCAGGAGCTGCTCACAATTTCACCTTTGGCTCTGAAACTATTTTCATGAAATACTTGGATGCTTTGTGATACAAATGAGATGAGTAAATTGATTTTATGTTGATCAAATTCTACCAGTGGATGTCTCATCTGCCATTAAAGCTCACTCGTGGGCTGCATGAACAACTCCAACCATAATTTAATACATATTTAAATTTGAGCCGTTGATTCTTCAATTTGATCAAATCATCGACGACCATCTTCAAAATAGGCTGACATAATTGCCAACATGGCAATAAACGGGCCCACTATGTCATATGCCGCGAAGGAATGCCATGTGGCGGTTGCCCGCAATATCACAATCCTTTGATTTATCATCGTGGGATGGTGGGCACCGTCGATCTTTTTACCATAAAGCCTGCTCCTTCAAAAATGGTTGCTGTCCTTTTGTAAGACCCCGCTTTGCATGTGAATAATGCAATCTTAATGTTGTTATATACTTATAGATGCTTAGATATATTTCAGGCAATGTATAGTGTGATTTCATGAAAATGTGCTTGTATTTTATTTTGAAATGTTTTATTATCATTTCCATGGAAGTATTAGGCACTTGTAAACTATGAATGTGAATTGGAATTTTAATGAAATGGTTGCACAGTTAAATCTTATTTTAGTTACCAAATTAATGTGATATATGATTGTTGCTTATGATTTCATTGGTAATGTGTAGGAAAGAAAAGAGGTGCTAAAACGAGAACATAGAACCAATGAGAACAAATTGAAAGACACCACTTTGTGCTTATGTACTTGATTTCCTTATTTTGGAGCCAAGGGAAAATAGTTGCTATGTTTATTATTTTGGGTTGAAAGGTTATTTAATTGTGTCATGTGAGATATAAGTTGGGGTTAAGGTTTATGAACCCTTATCCAAGTGTGAAACTCGGATAGAACCTTAAGTGGGACTTTAAAGAGGGTTGTTGGTCAATTTCTTCAGTTGGGGTACAAAGATAAACCCCCTAGGGTCTATACTATAGTTGTAGGGGACAAGTGAGCATGCAATAGGGTCCCAAGGACATGATTTGACCCTTCAAAAGTCCACTTGAAAGGGAGTGACGAATTTGAGTCTTTGGGAGTTGGGAGAAGTGACTTATCACTTCCCCACCACACTCCCCAAAGTTCATTAATGAACTTGGAAAGAGCATCAAATCTCTCACATGTGTGGAGCCACCTTGTAAGGGTTGTTGGGTAGAGTGTCATAGTACATTCCCCATCTCCCCAAAAGTCTCACACATGTGTGAGAACTTGTGGGGATGTGTGTTGAAAGATCAAATGAGAGAGGGACAAGTGTCTCTCTCTCATTCAGGTGAATTCAAGTTGAATCCCTATATACTTGGATGGAAAAGAGGAAATGGATGTTACCCACTTCTCCTCTGGGAGAACTATGGTAGAGATGATAGAAAGAGTGATAAGGGGAGAGGAGAGCACCTCCTTGGAAGATAGTGACCAAGATGGCTTGGCTTGGAAAGGACAAATGAAGGAAAGAGATCAACCCCTTCTCCTACAAGAAAAGAGATAAGTTCTTAGTTTCATTTTCCCTTGTTTATTGGTTGTAAGAAGGTGACATAGTGTATGGATCATGGCTAAAAATAGAGAATAGAAAATATAGATGCATGAAAATTGTACTATGTTAGTTTATCCCTTTGTAAAGATGAGAATAGACTCCATTTATCATTGTGGAGTTAAAAGAAATCCTTGCTCGGGGGTATGGCCAGAGCCCACGAGGCTCCATGATGCCATTATGGTAGGGTGGAGAGCAAGAACTTGTTCATAGGTGTGTAAGTCATTTGTTTTCCCATTGACTAATTTGTATCAACTTGATATGGTTTTAATAGGAATGTGTATACATTAGACCTCCAAATAAATAAATAAACTTCAATTCTAGTAGCAAATTTGAAAATTTAAGCCTTATTTCTTGGCATGTACTCTTTATAAATATTGAAGCAAGGTATGTTTAATAGCATGTTGAATTATCATATCCTTAACATGATGGTGATGTTGGAAGCTAGCATTGTACTCTTAGAAGAGATAAGCATAGTGACAAATCAATCTCAAGTTTCCCCAAGGGTTAAGTTATGCCTATTTGAGACATAGTTAACCAATTTAATGTCAAGTGACATCTACAACTAAATTATAAAAAAAATAAAAATAAAAATAAAAAAATGATTTTTACTCAATAGAAATATATGTTAATAATGAAGATTTCATAAAACTGATGTATTAAATTTTTATATTGCAAAATTAATATAACTTTAGAAAAAAAAAACTAATAAAGAAATAAAATAAAATATGTATGCCTTAAGTATTCTGGAAATAAAATAGAAAAAAAAATAAAATAAAAAATAAATCTGGCTTAAAAGTTAGAACAATGTAGCAAGCAACAATGGAGATGATGGGTGGTGGTCATCAAAGGTGAGAGGATCCTTATATTGTGTTGTAGTTATGTTTCTAGTATCTTTCACTTCCATTTGTTGTGTACATCAACATTTTGTTATGAGCTAAATAGAAACATACTGCTGTCATAAAACCAAATAAGAAATTGGGTTTTCTTTAAACTCTGATGGCAAACAACTGAAGGAAACCAAATTAACTCAATCGCTGTCCAAACAAATACTCATGGGACATGGAAATAATGTTGTATTCCTGATATTTTGGTTGCAGAAGTAAATAGGAAGAAGACAAACAAGGGGTAAGTAAAACAATTAAACTATGATAACACAAAGATGAATAGATGATCGAATGAAAGAGATCTAAACTATATGTTATTGAAAATAAAACACATGGTGTTGATCCGATAATGCTGGGGTGTTGGGTGGCCATGCCAAGACCATTATGTGACTGTGAATGCATGTGTTTTTGGAAACCTCCTCCTTACTATTGCCAGTAGGAAAACAATGCTTCTGAAATTTCATAGAATATAAATTCCTAACCCTATTCAATGAACTTAATTGGTGTCTTCTCATGGCGGCTAATGCTTAAGTGATAAGCGCAGAAACCTGGTTCAAAATCCCTCTCCACAATGAGAGTTGGAATTTTATGTTGTATCGAATTACTGATAGCCTCAAAGTCTCTGACTTCTTTGATATACCCATATGTTGTGCTAGCAACTAAGATAAATGAATGAGAATAAAAATAATTAAATGTTAAGGCATAACCCACCAGGGACGATAGGTGAGAATCTACCTACCACAATGCAAATCAATTCAGGCTGTAGTGGTGAAAGCGACCTGCTCGCTGAGAACGTTGTCCAACCTTTCATAATTAATTAGACTGACATATAGCAGGTCGGCGGCGAGTCAGAAAATAAAATAAAATAAAATGGAGGAGTTAGGGTAGGTCGGCGGCATGTCAGGAAAAATAAAATAAAATGAAGTTATGGCAGGTCGGCGGCGTGTCAAGGAAACAAAATAAAAAAAATGGAGGAGTTACCAGTCAAACTCAGAGCATTCAACATCCCTGTCGTGCGGGATGGCACCCTTCATTAGGCTTTCTGACTTGCTTTGCCAGAAGTGACAGTGCCACGTACCCTCATCGTTGATGGCAACATCCTTAATGGTTGGTCTGGGGTGGCATAAATGTTAGCAGTTTCATTGTACAGCAGTTGGCCAATTGTTAATTAAGTTAAATGGGCTGCAATCCAATCCTTGCTGGGATAACAATCACCCTACCTTCTGGCGCATACATTTAGCATCTAATTTGCCTACAGCATGCATAGAACAACAGATAAAAAAAAAATACAGCGAAGATTTTTATTGAGATTGAAATATTGTCATAACTCGCCCTTTTCAGCAGCTCCCCACCCCTCACTTCATTAATGACTGTGACAGTTATGTAAGCAACTGTCATTGCTGCACTTGATATCTTAATAATAATGCAAAGATTTTCCTCAAGAGATATCCGTATTAACAATGTTATTAATATGTCTATATTTTCTGTCATTTAAATAATATGATACGTCATAATAATGATGCAAGCAGATATCTCTATTAATAAATAATAAATAGCCAAATACTGTTATGTTAATACCAAAGGATTATATATATAGAGACATTATAATTCATATATATAAATCGATAGACGAACATTATATAATATAAGATTTCCAGCAGCCAATAAAAAGGGCAGATTTCCATACGTTGAAAATGAATATTATGACAGATTTAAATAAATATTAGGACCATATAAGCTGCAGCTTAAACTATGTAATTTCATTCATTTAAAAGGTCCAATGGCAGCCAAATTAGAGGCCGAATCTGCAACGTTGGAAGAGGAATTGCAAGAGTTTTTGAACAGCCATATTAATGGCTAAATGGCTACGCATAGAGGAGAGGAGTATAGTCTTAAGGGGCTGTAATTAATATATGTATATAACTATTGGAGAATAAAATTATGAGTGATGCTAAGATTTGTTAAGCAGCATTTTATATACACTCAGAGATACTCAGTTTGTTTGACATCATTTTAGTGAAAAGTGAAAGAATATATAGTATATTATATGAGAATAAATATTAGTGAAATTGATATCAAACAATTTTTTTATATTAATAAGAATATTCATCATATATATGTTAGTAAAATAAATAAATAAATAAATAAATAATAATAATAGTAAAAGCGGAAAGAAAGATATATATATATATACTGTATGTACAATACATTAATATTAATGTTACTTTGATATTAATTTGACATTATAACACTTTACAGATAACAGTAGATATTAAATATATATATATTGCTATGAAGACTTGTAAGGTTAAGGTTAAATTTCTGATAGCAATATTTGCAATGATGTTCCTTTAAGGATACTCAAGGATGTAAAGAATAAATTAGAAGTGAAGCTTCACAATGAGGATTAAGGTGCCTTCACCATTATATTGTGAGTTACTCTAATGTAACTATTAATTACGACAATTGTAAATTTAATATTAATGTTAAGATTCTATAGTGAGATTGCATTTAGCATTAGTAACACATTAACAAGAATAAATTGATATTAATTTTGAGGAAGGCTCTTAATAGTGACATATTTAGGGATGACGATAATTATAAAATTTATACCAGAAGGGATAATGATATTGACCTTACCTCTAATATTTTATAATGGCAATAGGCATAAATATAGTAAATTGGTGATAGAATAGTCGACTTACTTAGAGATTAGTTAACCCTAAGATGATTAATTTAGGATGTAGGGATAAGAGCCTTAATTGCTATAACCCCTGAATATTCTATTCTTCCAATTACTTGAAAAGTATAGATGTCAATACGAGGTTGATCCTTAGGCATTCCAATGTTACAAGGCTTCACCCTTCATGAATGAATTAGGCCAAGTTCTCTAGAAGTAGGTTTTCTCATTTCTTCATGTATAATAGTTTTGCTAGATCCATTTAAATAATCCATTAAATATTGCAATTTGACCAAGCCAGAATAGTATGTCACCTTAGTAAATGCGAGGACAAAGATGCAAACTTAATGATAAGTTTATTGGCAGTAAACCTAGTAATCATGTTATCTCCTCATGGCGGTTTCAGTTAGCTTAATACTTGATTAAAAAAAAAATTGTTGGGTTTTTCTAGTAAAATTTTTAGGGCATGACACCTTTCCTTTAACTGTCGAGTAGCTTTTCCCTTAAAATCATAACATCTGCATTGAAATAAAACACGTGCTTCTTACAAGCGCATTAGTAATCCACCACGTAATACATTTAAAACCAGTGAATGCTTTCTTCACTCCTTAGGCTTCATTGGATGAGACACGTGGCAGGCACTCGCGACATCATGATCCCAAAATTCCTAATCGCGGGATGGCGGGCACCGTCAATCTTGAAGAGACAACTCATCAATGGTCACGTAGATTTCATCCTTTATGAAGGGCATGTGGCACCCACCCGTGATATCACGATCCATGTAATCACTGATCGCGGGATAGCGAGCACTGTTGATCTCATTCCTTTAACATAGTCGCTAGCCATATCGTTAACCTTCGAGCAACTTTTTCAGCGAGATTATAACATATCCATGGATTTAGAACATGTGCGTCTCAAAAACACTTTAGTAATCCGTCCCTTAATACATTTAAAGCCGGCTAGTGTTTCTTTTACTCTTTAGGCTTCATTGGATGAGACACGTGGCGCCCACCCGTGATTTCGCAATCAACCCAAGCACCATCACGGGATGGCGGGGAACGGCTCAGATCAAATGGTAGTTGGTCAACGATAGCTCAAATTTGATCCCCCGGATAAGACACGTGGTGCCCACCCGTTATTTTGTGATCCTTGAATTCCCGATCACGGGATGGCAGGCACTGTTGATATCTGCAGGAAATAGATCAACAACAGCACTAAATCAACCCTTGCAAAATAAAACATTCATTAAAAGGAGAAGTGGGCATTACTAGGCGGACGACAAATAAAAAAATTATATTTATAGAAGAAAAATAAAATAAATCTACAATTTGTTTTATAATTTCACTTTTAACTTTAAATGTATGTTCACTCATTAAGTTGTATTTTTTACAATCACATTTTTTTTTAGATGTTTGTTTATAAAATATAAAGATGCATTAAAATATATTATAAATATTTTTCTTTATATTATATAGCATTCATAACATTAAATTAACATAGAATAATTTCACAATATCACTTAACCAATCAAGAAAAATTTAATCATTACTATGCAACATTATTCTCAAATCAAACTAACAAATAAACATTGAAAACAAATTTATTTTTTAATATTATAACATTCATAACTTAAATATTTTATACACAATATCAAGTTAATTATAAAAAAAACACATAAAATTATTTATAAGCAACTTAAATTTTTTAACAATTTAATAAAATATAATTTAATATAATTAAGAACAATTAAATAAGAATTATAGATAAATTTATGAAATATTGATTTACTTATCAAGAAAAAATCAATTATAAATTTACTTATTATAGATAAATTTACTTAGCAATCTATTTTAACCATCAAGAAAAAATTAATCATTAGTGATTGCAACATTATTGGCACATCTTTTAAACTGACAAATAAACATTGAAAACACATTTATTTTTTATATTATAACATCCATAACTTAAACCTTTTTATACACAATGTCAATTTAACTATAAATTGTATAGAGTTTAGATTTTCTATAGCTCTCATATATCAACATAGGTAAATTTGAAAATATTTTAAATTATATAATTTCAAAAAAAAATTGAATGAATTTATAGAAGATTATTTTTATTAAAGTGATAGAATATAATCCCAATACTAACATTAATTATAAGTCTAACCATAACCCCAACCCTAAAACTAACACTAATTAACTTCAAACCTAACTCTAATTTTATATCCAACCCTAAACATAACTATGATTCTAAAACTAACATTAATGAAACCCTAATTGAACCATAACCCTAACCCTAATACTAACCCTTGCCCAATTGAACCCTAACACTAACCCCAATCTCTATGATAAAAGCTACCTTATCTTTCATTAAGGTAGAAATTTTTTGTTATACAACACGCCCCTTGAAAATTGGAGATAGGCACTGCAAAAAGAAGGTAAACACTAATGAAAATGGTTAGTGGTATTGTGGAAGATGTGATAAAACTTTCCCTAAATGTGATGATGTAACAAAAAAAGAATTGAACATTTTGAAGCATGAATAACAAGATGATGTTAAGTTTTCACACATTATACAAAAGGTCCTTTTCAACAGATATATCTAAGTTAGTTAATGCATTTTGTCATGATATATAGAGTATAACAACAAAATGAATTAAAAACTACTACATAGAAACAACGTTTAGAATAATTCAAAATAGAATACCATTCTCCTACAAACTATGTGTAGAAACCCTATGTAGCCACCTTTGTCACTCTCTCCCACTCTCTCCTCCATCCCTCTCTCCCACCCCTCTCTCCCACCGCTCCTCTCTCCCCTCACTCTTACCTCTCACTCCTCTTACTCTCTCCCCTCCCTATAGAGATACCATTCTCCTACAAATACTATGTATAGAAACCCTATGTACTTTCCTCTCTCCCACTCTCTCACGCTCTCTTGCACCCTCTTCCACTCTCTCTCTCTCTCCCTCCCTATCTCCCACTCACTCTCTCACATTCTCTCCACACTCTCTCCTACTCTCTCCCACCCTCTCTCCCACCCTCACACTCTCCTCCCCTCTTACTCTCTCCTCCTCTTACTCTCTCCTCCCTATAGAGATACCATTCTCCTACAAATACTATGTATAGAAACCCTATGTAGCCAAACTTTCACTCTCTCCTTCTCCCCCACTCTCTCCCACCCTCTCTCCCACCCTCTCACACTCTCTCCCACTCCCTCTTACTCTCTCCCACTCCCTCTTACTCTCTCCCTCCCTATAGAGACACCATTCTCCTACAAATACTATGTTTAGAAACCCTATTTAGCCACACTTTCACTCTCTCCCACTCTCTCCCACTCCCTCCCTCTCTCTCCCTCTCCCACCTCTCACCTCTCTCCCACCCCTCTCACCTCTCTCCTCCCTCTTACTCTCTCCTCCCTATGGGAATGCCATTCTCTACAAATACTATGTATAGAAACCTATGTAGCCACCTTCCTCTCTCCCCTCTCCCTCCTCCCTCTCTCCTCTCTCCCACCATCTCTCCCACCTATCACACTCTCTCCACTCCCTCTTGCTTTCTCCCACTCCTCTGCTCTCTCCTCCCTATAGAGATACCATTCTCCTACAAATACTATGTATAGAAACCCTATGTAGCCACGCTTTTCACTCTCCTCTCTCCCTTCCATCCCTCTCTCTCCCACTCTCTCCCACCCTCTCACTCTCTCCCACTCCATCTTACTCTCTCCCACTCCCTCTTACTCTCTCCCTCCCTATAGAGATACCATTCTCCTACAAATACTATGTATAGAAACCCTATGTAGCCACACTTTCACTTTCTCCCACTCTCCCACACTCTCTCCCACTCTCTCTCGCTCTCTCACACCCTCTCCCTCTGTCCCTCTTCACCTCTCCCCACTCTCTCCCTCTTTTGCCACCTCTCTCACCCTCTCCCACTCCTGCCTTACCCTCTCCCACTCTCTCCCTCTGCCCCTCCTCCTCCTTAAGCCCCTCCACCTCCCTAATTACTCTAAATTATATAAGTAGTAAGAGGAGATAAAAGAAATAGAGATAGAGTATAGGTAGGAGAGATGGAGGAAGAGATGGAAGTGAATGAGGAAAGAAAGGGGGAGGAGGAACTAACTCAATAGATAGAGGGGGGAAGAGGGAGTGACATAGATAGTGGGAGATATAGAGATATAGAGAGAAATAGGGGGGGATATATCAATCACCCTCCTATATCTCTATCTATTCATCCTTATCTCTTTATCTCTCTACCCCTCTCTATCTCTTTGTCTCCTTTTCTATTTGTATGTTTGTCATTATCTCCCTCTCTCTCTATATTTTCTTCCCTGTATATATTTATCTTTGTCTCCTTAAGTGTGCAATGGGTACATTGAAGAGGTCTTAAAGGAGAACTATCATATCTTTAATCAAATGGCATGCTACCTTGAGCATAACTCCCCAAGGACACATGCCATCCTTGGATTGTTGACATAAAACAACCAATCAAAATTTAGTTTCTCTCTCTCATATTAATATATATTACTATTATATTAAATATATATTATATTAATTATATTTTGTATTATATAAAAATATACTTATTAATAATTATTAATTATAATAATTTTATATGTATTTAATAATTTGTTAAAGAATATAATATATAATTATAATAAGTTGAATAATTATATTATTATGTAAAATATAGCTAATATATACTTAACTATATTGTAGAGTATTAAAACCTAGCTAAATGGCTCCAAAATTTTGAACTTAATTAAACTTGTCAAATTGGAGAAGTGAAAGGTCAATGCCAGCACCGAGGAAGAGTTTGGAGTAGTGAAAACAAGGTCAATGCTAGCTCCGAGGAAGAGTTTGGAGGAGTGAAAACAAGGTCAATACTAGCACCGAGGAAGAGTTTGGAGTTAAAACAAGGTCAATACCAGTGCCGAGGAAGATTTTGGAGGAGTGAAAACAAGGTCAATATCATCGCCAAGGAAGAGTTTGGAGGAGTGAAAACAAGGTCAATACTAGCATGCGAGGATGAGGTTGAGGGCACTCAGGGAAAATCGATGACCAAGGGGCAATGAGTACTATAATTTGGCACCCCCATTCTCTTTAACCTTCAATTTTCATGCCTAGTTTCTAAAGATCTTCTCTCATACATTGGCACCCCCATTCTCGTGAAAATGGTATAAGATAAGATAGAAAAAATAAAATAGCTTATATAGAACATATCCACCTATAATCCCATTCAAGCATTTTAATTAATTCCTTGAATTAAACCTAAAACAAGAATCATACACACCACAACAGTGAGATGAACGAAACAACCCGTGATCATTTTATTCAAAATTTAGATATGCTAGTACAATGGAGAGAAATGAGTTTGAATTAATCATATCAATTCAAATGCCAGTACTGTCATAAAACATCAAATCCCCATGAATTCAAAACCTACTATAGAATGACTCAAAACCTAAATTGAATTTTCCCTAAAACCATCAAACTTTACAGTTTTCTCTACAACTTCATCTAGAATCAACCAAAAATATCTAACTTGCTAACTCGTACTTCTGGCCTTGAAATCCTTCTTATAGAAAAAGGAGGAGAAAACAAGCATCGGGCCAGAAAGCACACGTGTCACTAGCCAATTGGACCACCTTGTACTCTTCATTAGTTGGCCAATCAAAATTGATCACCTCATTCACCTTGACACTATAAGGTTTGTACTTAACTGTCACTTGATTCGCTTCTATTTCAAAAGACTCCAAGAATGAGCTGGTGCTAATGATTTTGTCCATACAGCTCACCAACAAATTATAATATGAGTTACCCTATTTTTCAGGGTTTTGTAGTCCAAACATAATATAAAGTGGCTCTTACACTTTTTGTGATTACTGTAGCTTGTGTAACAGGCCCTGTGGATACTGTTGTAATTGTAGGATGCATGAATAGGGCATAGGTTTCAACAAAACATGTATGGGAGATCTGATTTTATGAATTTTTATCCATGTGTAGACCTAATGGGTTGTTTCTAAAACATTGAATATAAATGATACACACACACATATGTATGTATATGTATTTTTAAATGTAAATGTAAATGCAATTACTAGATACTCTCCTAGAACAATAAATGCAACATATCAATCATTAAAGAAATATATATCTATGTATATAAATGTGTATTTCTAAATGCAAGTGTAAATGCAAAGAGCTTATGGTTTTGTAGTGTTATAGATACAACATATCCATAAATTAATGTAATTGAAATTCTAAAGTCTTCAACACATATAATATGAAATCGATCATCTTGGTGTTTTTTCCTATAAACTAGGTTGGTCTTCTAATCTACCTATGGAATTGCCAATTCCAATCAAGGGCAGCTCGAAGGACCTGGAACAACTGACGAGGATTTTAATAATAACCTCCTACACTTTGGGCTCTATAAGACCCAGGAGGGTGGTCCCTATAATGTATTTATGATCTCTGCACCAAACTCATAAACAATCATTAACAATTCACAGATAATCCCACAAATAGCTCAATCGAATAGGATACCACTAAAATGAATTGGCCTTTCACCAGTAATATCAACTACTTGGAGCATGAGATGATTACAACATTATTTCATAACTTATGATATTCATTTTATTTGCAATTTGGTGGAAAACCCTAAGCAAAGATATACAGACATAGAGTTTCACAAATTCATACAATTTAGATCAGTGCCATATACCATTGGGGAGTCAAATTCACAAACATTCATGACTCAACAATAGATTTAAATACTTAGCACGCATGATCCTTGGAAATATTGCATTACAATAGTGTCAATTCCTATCCTAGCCCAATACTTCTTACTAAATCCCTCTACAAACATACCCATCCATGATTCCATCTAAGCACTTTAATTAATTCTTTGAATTAAAGCCAAAACGAAAAACACACACATCAGAGCAATGAGATGAACGTCATAATCCTTGATTATTCTATTCAAAATTATGATATGTTTGTACAGAGGAGAGACATGAGCTCGAGATATAACATCATAGCTCAAATGATAATGCTACTTATGAAACATAAAATCTCCATAACTTTAAAACCCATTACAGGATAACCCCAAACCTAAATTGCCTTAACATTCAAAAAGGTTCTTACAATCTGCTCCGCAACTATACCTAGACTCGACCTTCAAAATATCTGACTTGCCAACCCTTATTTCTGACCTTGAAATCCTTCTTATAGAAAATGAAGGAGCAACAAGCATCGGGCCAGAAATTACACATCTCACCAGTGAATTAGACTGCTATGTGCCAATTAAAAACTATGATCAAAACCACCAAGTCTCAGAGCATCTTTTCATTGATTTCTATTCATTACACAATATCTACAACATTTGTTACACTTCAGAACCTATGCCCAAAGCCACCATGGAAACAAAACCATAATCAGTTATAATATAACCGCTGAGCTGTAAGTTGCCAGTAATAGACACCATTTCACTCCTCTTCGGTTAAGTACTTGTCCACCCAATTCTGATATTCCTCATCCGTTGGCCAATTAAAATTCACCACCTCCCTCACCTTGGTATTGTAAGGTGTGAATTTCACCGCAACCCGGTTGGCCTCCCTCTCAAATGACTCTAAGAACATGCTGGTATTAATTATTTTATCCATGCTGCTTACCAAGTCATGGTGTGAGTCATCACAAATCAATTTGATTTGTGCATTAATAACCTCTTCTACCCTATCTTGCCATTGCTGTAGTGTCTTAATATTTCCTTGTGCATCTATTACATCTGGCAGAAAAGTGTCATTCCAATCATCAAAACTCTTTACTAGTTCTCTAATTTTCCTACTCAAATCATCAGGTAGGGCCTGAAATCCTTTCAATGATTTCACAAAGATTTGAGTAGGCTTTAATGACTGGGGCCTGCTATTTACATCAAATTTGGAAGCCTTAAACATAACATCTGAATCAATGACCTGAGGGATCCACTTATCAACTAGAGGTAGAATCACTTCCCGATCTCTATTAATGTTTTGTATTCCACCCAAGAATAAAGAATATAAAGAATGTACAGCTGGCAATCTAGAATCAACCTTCTCATTTAAATGCCTCAAAACAGTGTCAACCACCTCATTGTTTAGCCATAGCACCATCCTCACTCACCCTTAGGGTAGCCTATAATTCTATGATTTTATTCATCATCTGCTTTTTGGTAGGATCTACAGAATACTCATCTTCCTCTTCGACTGGCCCTGGTGCAGGGCTATTAGCAGGTGTCTGAATTAGGGATCCAAGAGTAGAAATCATTGGGATAATAGGGGGCAATGACCCTGAAGTAGTAGGTAATGCTCTGATAGCAGAGGAACTAGAGGATTCTCCCACCTGCTCATATCTCAATCTATCTACTTTAGACTGCAGCTCAACATTTTTCTGCTACATTCTACTATACTCCCCAATTATTGCATTGTACTTTTCCATCAGGCTTTTCTTTTCAGCTTCATCTCTTTCAGCTGTCTTCTAGGAAAATTTGGCCACATTCAGTGTCAGGCTTGTGGCTTTTGTTGTTGAGGTTTCAGAAGCTCTCTTGATAATGAGCCTGCCCCATAGACTTGGGCTAATATCAACCACATTTAGTTTTCTACCTTGAGGTGCCAGTGCCCATATGGCTAAAGTTTCATAATCCTCACTAAAAGTAGAGTCTTGTAGAGCTGCCTTGACTTCTTCTTCACTGTTTTGCATAGGATGCTTAGACTGCATAATAGCATTGAATGCTACAGCATCAGCTATGTCCCATTCAGGGAGGAGTAAGACACCAACCTGAGATACAAGTTTCCTTCCTTCATTAGGAGTGATGATTTTGAATTGCTCAATTAATTCAGCTTTGACTTCATCATCATTCTCCTGGTCAGACCTATCAGGTCTTGATTCCCTCCTGGTCTTGCATTTATCCTGATATTCTTCAAGTTTCATCCTCCAGATCAACTGCAAGAACACAAGAGTTTTCACGAAGGCATCATCATCTAAGAACGCCTTGCAAGCCACCATCCTGGCATCCTGTACACACTGCCCCTTTATATCCATATAAGTTAACACCAATTGTGCTAATCTAGGAGGGGAGGGGATACCAACCTACATGTCTTGATCAGTTACGATTATTTCATCCACCAGAGCCTCTTGTGACTCCTCAACTCTTCGCCTCTTCAGGCTTGGCTTTGATGGCAACTCTATAGGGTCATTTCTAGGTGGTGAATCTAGATCCGCAATCTTTATCCCCCCAGGTTTCCTAATCCCATGACCTGGTTGTGATGATGTTTTCATTATTTGTTTCCCTTTTTTATCTCCTCCTTCTTCATCACTGCTATCATCTCTCTTCCTCCTGTATAGAGGCCTGTCCACTAGTGGCTGATAGGTCGGCATTGTTTCTTCAGGCCTCACCTCTAATCCCTGAATTCTTTAGTCCAGATCCAAGTTTATTTTCTTGGTTCTCAGGGTGCTCATGATTTTTTTGAAAGTATTCATCAAGAAATCAATTCTTTTATGAAATGGAGTGAACTCCATCAATGGATCATATTTTGGATCCAATTTATGCACCATGGCCAGCATTTTCTCATAAGCAATCCACTTCTCTTTATTTAATTCATGTCGGCTCAAATCGAACTCATTTCTAATCAAATCCTCAGGAAAATTGAAAACATAAGCAAACTCGCCACCCTTAATTCTTTTCCTAAATAGGGCAAAGAATCCCTCAAGGTCATATTGCCTCCTAGATCCACTCTTCAAATGGTAGTCATCAAAATATCTGTCAAAGTGAACCCATCCTCCCTTGGAAAAAACAGAGTCTGAAACAATAGTATAATCAGGGCACAAAGTCCCTTTTCCTTTTCCTGTCAAATTATCTTCATGAATGCAATCTAGTTGCCACATGACCTCTACAAATCCCATTCTTGATGGTACATTATATGAGAGAATATGAGGAGCTCTCTGGAAACCATAAACCCTTAGGACATTGCTTACAGGGTATAGAATGATGTCACCTTAATTATGACACACCTTCAAATTAGGCTTCCTCACTTTGGGTTAGAGGAAGTTTTGCAAATCTTCAGGAATCCTTGGCACATTCACCATCAGTCTAGCTCTGAGCCTGGAAGCAAAGCAGTTATCAAACTGCACAAAATTGGCATCTCCCTTGTTGTAAGACAAGTCTGCACTGGTAATTTTTCTCCATTCATCTCTTGCCTTAACTCCATTTTCTTTGAGAAGAAATTGACATTCTTGTACAAGAACATATGCATTAATAAGGAGTACCAAAATAAAGGAGTACTAGTGTCCCCCACACACAAGTTTAGCAAACCCTCATGTATCCTTTTAGCAAGGAAAGAAGCATAGTTGTACACTTCATAAAAGTTAGGATGCTGATTTTGAGCCCCCATAAACATATAAGCAATGGGAATCTCGGTATTAGGGTTGAAACCTAAAATTTGGCAAAGTGAATAAAAATTTGCCAAGAAATGATTAGCAAAACAACTCAACCTGAAAGATTCCCAGTCAGTTGGGCTGATGTGAATCGTTGAACTGCCCAACCTGGCTAGATGAGGAGGAAGAAAATTTAATCTAAAAAGAGGTTGTGCCCTGGCATATTCCTGCTCCATTTCATCAAGGTCTATCGGGACCAAGAATGAGCTATATTCACTTAAATAAAAAACCTGCCGAATCTCATATGCATTTATATTCAATAAAACCCTGCCATCATTATCCTTGATAATCCTTGTGATGGGATCATATCGTGCAGCCACTGCCCTGAGTAGGTCAACATCAAGAAATACATTCGGCACCACAAGTTTTCCCATATCATATTTCCAACCATTTGAAAAAGGATGAGACATATTTCACTGCCCATACCATCTCCTAAAGATTTCCAAGCCCGTCATTTCTACCCTAGCATCCGCAATGTTATAGGTTTTATATCTTAATCCCTCACCTAAGGCTGTCCCATTTATTAAGATCAAACCCCTCTTCTTGTCATTTGTTGACAAAGGGAATTGGTCAAGGAAATCGTCGTATAGATTCCTTTGCAAATAATCAATATGGCCAGAATGATGCTTTAGTGGCGCCATTTCAAACAACCAAGGCTTCTCCTAAGATCAAATTTGTGAACAAACTAGGGCTACCCAAAACAAAATTACAGTAGAATTTTGTAATTTCCCACAATTCAAAAGAACCAGTAACCCTAGAACCTTAATCCAGAAAATCGCTGACCAACACAAAACAACCCTCCACAAGAATCACATTCAAACAAAAATAGTGATAAAGAAAGTAACTCACGAGATTTCGCACCCTACTGAAAATAAAACCCTATTGTAATTGCTTTGAAAAAACTCTATCTTTGGCTTTGGACCGCTTGGAAAACACTTGAATTCCCTTGTGGTGAAGATAGCTTGAAATTAAATACTTAGAATTTATGAGAAATGGCCAGAAGACGTCTCGTCTGCCATTAAAGCTTACTTGCACACTATGCCAATGACTTTAATTGTATTTGACACAAATTTAAATCTTTTCCATCGATCTCTTGTTTCTGTTAGATTATCGAATGGTCACCTTCAAAGAAGGTGACAACATCTCCATGTCATTATCAAGAACCCAACATAATACACAGCGCCAAAAGAATACACGTGGTGCCCGCCCGTGATATCACGATCATTAAACTCCCTTAAGTTTAGGATCATGTGATAGTGGGCAACCATTGATTCCCTTCATCAGTGATCACGATCATACATAACAGGGAGTAGCATCAATACCTATTCGTCGTGCAGCTTTTTTCAACAAGGTTAAAACATCGCCGTTGTTCATGAGCACGTGCATCTCACATGTGGTTTAGTAACCCGCTCCATAAATCACTAAAATCTAATACACATATTAAACACTCTTTTTTTACTCTTTTCAGCATTGGAAAACTGGGACACGTGGCACCCGCCCACGATATCGCGATCACCAAACAGCTAGTGGTGGTGTCATCGTGAGATCGCAGGGAATGGTCAAAATCAATTGTAGGGAAATCGACGGTCATCAAAATAACCCCTGCAAAACATTAAAAATATTTAGAAGAAAATAAGGGGAAAGGGACACCACCTAGGGCAACGATAGTTGATGACTCAATGCTATTTTAAAAGTGCAAGGCACAGACCGACCCAGACTTTAATAAATAAAAGGGGTAGGCAAAATATTTAGCATTTTTATTAAAAAGGGGCCTGGCCTAGACAATTCAATGGGACATAAGTTGTTTTTAGAACCCCTCCTCTAAAGGTAATGACAGAAAAAACCCAACCCAAAGATAGAACACCAAGGTTTCATGGAAGCAAAGCAAAATTCCAGCCCCAGGTACCTTCCGAATAATCAAGACAAACTAGTAACAAAAGGAAACCAAGGACTTAAATTTGAGGCTCCATCAGATCAAACTATTAAACTACATGAGAAATAAATGAAAATAGTAAATGCATATGTATGTGTATTTGTAAATGTAGGTGTAAAATAAATAAGAATAATGAAAATTATAAAAGAATATAAGGAAAGGTCTCCTCCCTTCTTGGTAGTGATAACCTCCTCCACACACAACCCTTAAAAATTATGAATAGAGGAATATAATCTTTGAAGAACTCAAAGTTGATTCTCTCCTACTTGATGCAATTAGTCATTTTATCCTTACAAACATTTATAGTGATTACTAGAGGCACATAGACCAATTCTTCATAATAGAAGAATTTGATCATACTTTTCCAATGATGGCATTATGAGAAAACCTTAGGTTAAATGAATAATTCCTAGCTAAGTTCTTTAAATCATGTCCAACCGTATAAGAGAAGACCGCTACTATGTGTACCTGGATACCATGGAGAAAGGCTAGTCTTTGGGCTCTTTCATCAATCATCCTACATTAAAACATACCAAAAATCTCCTAGCAATTAGACATAGGAAGATTTAATATGACTTAAAAAAAATTTATTGCCAAAGTGTAAACTTATGATAACTTAACCAGGCCTAGTACACACTCCCTCCCCGTTAACCAATTAGACATATGGAAATTAAATGTTAATTTGCTTCTATTTTTAGTCATGTAGGTGTCCAATAAACCACTTGGTGGTGTTTCCCTTCAAGTTTATTTACTTGAATGAAGAGAAAAAGTCCTTTGATTACAATTAGAGAATACATTTGAGGCCTTGGTTGTGTAACTGGTGGACCATAGTCACATTTAATACTTGTTACAAAGTTTGGGAGTTAAAACATTAAGTAGATTTGATTTGTGATGGACACATTTGGATGGTAGTAACAATAGCTTGCAATCTATCAAAACTTGATTACCTTATAACCTATGAAATTCTAGCGATGAAATGATAGATTAATCATAATGTCACCTTGGGATCACATCACCATGAAAGAACTTCATCCAACATCCTTATGAGTGTAGGTACCACCAAATAGCTATTTGTCAGATCTGTCTTCCTCAAGCGAGGGAAATTCAGGAAGAGAAGAGGAAAGCGAGATATGTAGTATGTCTAAAAGAGGGAGATCAAGTAGAGGTCAAAAGATTAGAAGAAAATTCTATAAACGCATGGAATTTTTTCTTGCTGAAGGGGGGTCATGTTCTTATGATGATGAGAGCATAGGCAATGTCGAGGTTCCCTTGAGGTACAAACATCTACGGAAACAATGGGTACCCAAGGAACTTCCTCCAATAAACACCAATTTTTGTGTCAACGAGAGGATATATCGCATAGCACCATCGTCATTACATGGTTTGGGCCTATTTTGCATGGATGGCATAAAGGTATGTTACAAAAAAGTTACGAATTGATGAAGTATGTTGGACCCTTACAGTTACAAACATTGGATACATTCGATATACATAGTATGTAGGTATGCCTGTCAGCAAATTATATACAACTAAAGATAAGGATCAAAATAAAGGAGTGGCTATGTACATTGATGGAAGGCCAAAAGCATCGGGGAATATTAAGGGTTTATAAAAGTACATGACCTTGGTCAACAAATAAGCAACCCAATTGCATATTCGAGGCGCGCGAGGGAAACCGTGTATTCGTATGTGCGATAAAATCAATAACTGCAGGGGAAGAGTTACTAATTGATTACAATTTGAATCGCTTAGTTACAAACACAATTACTATGGGGGTGGTACGTACTATGTACCATTTTACCCAACCTCCAATTAATGACTCCAATATACCATTTTATTCTTATGTTTTTTTTCATAAGTCTATTGGTTTCATTTTGGTAATGTTTTTTTATATTTAATTTTTGTCACAGGGGGACATTGATCGTACGGAGAAGGCTCTGGCCTAGAGCACAGATCGTGATGTATCTTCAACCGCTTCTACCCGACAGGTTTACCTCATTGTAATTGTACAAATTAGATATGAGGAAAATATTATTATTATTTTTTTTCATAAGTTTTTTGGGTTAATTTCGATAATTTTTTAATATTATTGTTGCGAGTCGATTGGGGAAAGGCACCAGCAGTAGAGGAGAGCATCCATAGTGAGGTCACGATCAATATTTTCTGATGATGACATGGCTTATTCAACCAAACCCTTTTCACGATAAAGAAGCTCATGAAAATATGCAATGAAGAAATGACTCAGTTGATGTTCAAAATGCCTCAAACAGATGAGATAAGAGAGAGGGTTAAAGTATTGATAGAGAGATTACAAAACTTGCAAGTTAGCTGTCATGAGGTCTTTAATTATAACATAAGTTCATTCATGGTTTTATATTGTGTACTCTTTTATGTCATGAACTAAAATATGTGTTGTTTTTATAGGGTTATTTGCCTCCTCATGATGCTCCTAGCCATGATTAGGGTACTGCAAGTGCTTCCCGAGGATTAAGGGTTGGTACAAGTGTCCATCTTGATCTTCCTAGGCATACATCACATTATCTAACCCCATCATCTGTGCTTATATTGTCGTTTGAAATGTCAGCAACACATACCATGTAGGAATCCATTAATGCACCCTCTGGTAGCGAACACATACCAGAACATGCGTCAGGACATGTACCTGGGGATGCAGAGGCCACTGGTACTGGTGATGTTTTAGCAACATTTCTTGGATCTTCGTGTATTACTAGTACTGGAACATTGCCGGTCACACTTGTGGTGACTGAGGATTTCATTCCCATAAAGATAGAGAAGGTCCCAGGTACTTTAAAATGTTTTAATTATTATTCTATATAATCCAATTGAAATTTACTTATTGATCTCTCTTTTTAGACTATTGCTCACATGATCATTTTGCAGGAAATGATGTTTTTTATAAACATCTAAGTGATATTACATTGGAGCTCTTCAGGCCCACCATACGTACACGGTGGAATGCCCAAAATGAAGATTTAAAAGATGAGCTCATTAATCATTTAGTTGTGCTGTTCGGTGATAAAACATTCAACCGAACCAAGGTCCTTAAGAAAGCTGGTACCTATCTAAAGTATGCGAGGGACCAATATAGGTCACATTTAGAGAAAAACAAAAAGTACGAGCATCCCCCCATGATTCTGGATAGGGAGTGGAAGGACCTGGTGTCCGATGGAAAGGAGAAGGCTGAAAAGAAAAAAGGAAAGACACCACCGGGCCAAGGAAGGTATGTGATATAGAAGCATAAATATGCAAAAAATCCCAATTAATCACAATTTAAAAAAAAAAACTGCAGGCTAGATGATTTTTTCCCTAATTTTTCGAAAAAATCATTGACTTTTTGGTCAATGATTTTTTCTGTTTCAAACTTCAAAATCGCTAAAAAAACGTGTATAAAATTTGCAAAAAAATGTAAATAAAATTGAGCTGATTTTGGCATAAAAAACCATGAGACCATGGCTTGTTGCTTACTATTATACTTTGATATATTTTTCAAGCATCCATAGCTTGTTTAGAAAGCACCTATTTTAGGGATTTTATCCATAATGACAAGGCAATGGACTGTTTGATAAAATGCTTTGGTAGACATGTATGAAAAATGCAGTAGCATAGACAAGGCAGTGAACTGCTTGAAAAAAATGTCTCAAAGAAATGTAGTCTCATGGTCATGGAATGCCATGACGAATGCCATGACAAGAAAATTGCTATGGATTGTCATGGCATTCCATCACCGTGTGACTGCATTTCTTTTAGGCATTTTATCAAACAATTCACTGCCTAGTCTATGTTATTGCTTACTATTATGATTTGGTAGATTTTTCCAAGCATCCATAGCTTGT
>VDFB02281492.1:706177704-706292964 GCA_007258455.2 Sequoia sempervirens | reverse complement strand
TATATGTATATATATATGTATATGTATATACATATATGTATATATATACATACATATATGTATATATATGTATATGTATATGTATATATATATGTATATGTATATATATATGTATATGTATATATATGTGTGTGTGTGTGTGTATATACTTACATATGTATCTCTATGAATTTAAATGATTTCATTCATATCTTTTCATACATTCAAATAATGTATATATCTCTTTATATATACATATGTATTTATATATAGATATATAAGTATAGATATAAATATATGTATATATGTTATATATATAGGTGCTTAATTTGCATACACACACACACACACATATATATATATGTATATATGCATATATATGTATATGTATATGTTTTCAGTAAAAACATTCATATACAAGTTGTTTGTTTGGAATAACTCAAAGGTTCCATACACTATCATTTTAAATAAGGAACTTTAATTTTTTTTTCATTTCAAGATTCCTTACATATATATATTTCTACTCTAAAGAAGATAATTTTCTTTATGATGCTTGTTTTAGTTCCTTCA
Source organism: Sequoia sempervirens (assembly GCA_007258455.2). Taxonomy (NCBI): domain Eukaryota; kingdom Viridiplantae; phylum Streptophyta; class Pinopsida; order Cupressales; family Cupressaceae; genus Sequoia; species Sequoia sempervirens. The sequence goes on along the minus strand of VDFB02281492.1, from coordinate 706,292,415 downwards.
AATCACAAGGCTTGAATCGACAATTAAATCTACTAATCATTCATTTGCAAGCACTAAAAATAGTTCAAATCAGAAAAAAATTGCTTTCTTATATATGCAAATCAATCAAATGCCAATCATCATGCCATTGTGGTGTGTGCACCCAGATTCCAACTAGCTTACCATTTGATCTAGCTAAACAATCCTACTTCAACCTTTTTCCCATCCTTCAACCTATCATCTTGCAACTACACACACTTGCACTTGCAATTTGATCAGTAACATTCAAATTCTTGATGACATATAAAAATAGTTTTCAAAAATCCACAAAGTTAATATCAGTCAACTCCCTATATTCAACATTCAAATATTTTGGAATCTCCATTAAATATTTAGTTGAATTTCATCAATAATTCAATTTTCCATATTTGAATAAATATGCAATAAATTTGGGTTATGAAATCCTTCCCCTCTTGGAAGAGACATCATCTTGATGTCTAATAAGTTGAACAAAAGAACATCATATCAAATTTTGAACCTTTATGTCTATTTGAACATCTCATCAAAATATATATGTCTATTTCAAGATCTTTAAGAATATATGTCTATTTAACCATCTCATCAAAATATATGTCTATTTCAACATCATTTCAAAATATGTCTATTTCAACATCTCATCAAATTATATGTCTATTTCAACATCATTTCAAAATATATGTCTATTTCAACATCAAAATTTTAAAACATGAAATATCATACTATCTCAACTCAAAAATTTCAAAAAAAATTATTGAGTTTCTTTTCATGAAAGAAAGTGTGGAAAGGAGTGTTCTATTTCTTCTACATCCTCCCAAGTAGCACTATTCGCTGAATACTAGGCCCATTGGACCTTATACTGAATAATATCTCTGCTCTGCAACTTAACATTGCATCTATCCAAGAATCTAATAGGCTCCACTAGCACCACTCTTGGATCCTGTACCTACAAGGACTACCAATCAAGTACATGAGTCTCAATAGGATCATATAGCTTAAGCAAAGAAACATGAAACACATTATGAATTCGAGCCATTGCAAGTGGTAGAGCTAGTCTATAAGAAACTAGGTTAATCACTTCCAAGACTTCAAATCGTCCCACATATCTTGGGGCCAACTTGGAAGACTTTCCAAAAGTAATAGAGCTTTTATGAGGTTTAACTCTCAAGCAAACCTTATCCCCTATTTTGAATTGTCTAAGAGTTTGGTTCTTGTCATCATAACTCTTCTGTCGGTCTACCACCTCTTTCAATCTACTCTTAATGACCTACATTTTCTCTTCCATTTTTTAAAGCATTTCAGGTCCTACTATGATCCTGTCCTCCAATTTACCCCAACTGATGTGGGTATGACACTTCCACCCATATATGGATTCAAATAGTATCATGCCTAAGGATGTATGATAGGAGTTGTTATAAACAAACTCTACCAAAGGCAAGTATTCTACCCACCTATGTTTTCGGTCCATACAATACATTCAAAGGTGGTCTTCAACTACCTGATTCACCATCTCTATCTATCCACCACTCTAAGGATAATAAGCCAAGCTGAAATTCAATTTAGTCCCCAATGCCACATTCAAGGTTGTCCAAAACCTTGAGGTCATCTATGTGTCCCTATCAAAAATGATAGTCTCTGGCACTCCATGCAAACAGAAGATCTCTTTAACAAATTTCTTAGCTAGGGTCAATGATCCATCCTTAAGGTTTCCCAAAATGAATTGTGCAACCATGGTCAACTTATCAATCATGAACAAGATAACATCATGCTTATTATTTCTCAATGGAAATCCCTATACAAAATCCATACTGATCACCTTCCATTTATAATCAAGTATATCATGACGATACAATAACCTGGTTGGGTGTGCATTCTCATCCTTAACTTGTTAGCACTCCAAGCATCTGGCTATGTACTCCACTACATCCTTCTTGAGTTTAGGAAAGAAATACAGAGTCTTCAACTCCATGATCATCTTTGTTGGATATTACTAATATGTGGTTGTCATTGATGTCAACACTATTGGAATTAATGTCTTTAAGGTTGTATATGTCGAGGATATTGATAAAATTGTAATAAAATAAGTTGCAGGTTGTTGGTGAAGCAGTGAAGTTTAGAATGATGGCCAACTCAATATATTTATGATTATAAGTTTTGGATTAAAGGGTTTTTTTTCTAGTACATCTAGTTTATCCATGTGAATTTTCAGAGATCTACATGAATATTTGATCGAGTTATGAGTATCTGTGTTCTGACAGTTATTTTGTTGCTTCAGTTGGTGTTCCTAAAATAAGATGATGTGATTCTAGTAATCTGAGTTGTTGCAGATGCTTCTATGGTGATTCATGATACTTGTGTATGTTTCTAGATCATGCTCTATCTGTGTTGTATGTCTACATTGATCGTTGTGCTGGAAATTGGTGATTTTCTTTTGTGAGCACATGTTTTTCATGTTCATGGCCGATAGGGTGATTGTAGTGTGTTGTGGATCTTCGAGGCATAATTTTTGAAGGTGTTTCATATTCGGGGATGTTTTTTTTGGTCCTTACTATGTTTTGGCCAACATTGGTTGGTGCACATTGTAAATTGTTTATTGATTTGGGCTAACAGTTTGTACTTATTTTATATTTTGTTAAAGTCGACATGTAGTTGATATAATCTCTAGTTGCCGATATATATGATCGATTGTTTCTACCATTTGAAGGCATGATGTGTGATTGGTGTGTGAAGTGTGTGAGTTTTGTGTGCAAATAATGTTCTAATCATTCAAAGGAAGAAGTAAATTGTGAAGAAGAGTGAGCAGATGTTTGTGTTCTTAACTGGAGCTGTAATCAGGCATTAGCAAATGTTATTTTCTCATTTCAAAATCTTTCAAATGTAATCCAAATGTTTCTATAAGACAGTGTGTCTTCCTTTGGGAAGTAAGCCTTTTGTATTTGAGCAATGATCTCTAGGAAGTGTGCCTGAATGCATGTGCATTCCCCATTTACAATTCTTTTACACTTTTAACAGAGTATAATCTTGTGGATTAACCTCCACCGTGGTTTTTCCCCTAACAGGGTTTCCATGTAAAAAATATGTGTTATGTGTGTTTCTGATGTTGTGATGGTTTATGCTTTCATGTTTATTTATCAGATCTAAGAATAATTTTAATAATTTTAATTTTTGTGATAACTAATTTACCCCCCCTCTCAATTGTCTACCCTTGTGTTGCCAAAAATTGGTATCAAAGCAAGTTCCTCATAATAATTTTAATAGCTTGAGGTGATCTTGGATGGTGACATATATGAAGGATAGTTCAAGATTTGATGGGATTTATTATTCTCTGTGGAAGACTCAAATGGAGTGTCATCTGAGATGCATTGGTGAACCTTACTACACAATTACAAAGAATAGGTATATCATCCCACAAAATGGTCCTACTGCAGGTGAGATTAAGGAAGCTGAGTACAATATCAGGGCTAAGGAAGCATTGTTGTGTGCTCTAATTGTTTCTAAGATGAAAAATGTGATGGAACTGAAGATTGCTTATGATATCTAGAAAAATTTGGAAACTTTGTATGAAGGTGATACCCATGTGAAGATTGCTAAGCTGAAAATCCTGAAAGGGAAATATGAAATGTTGAGAATGGGTGATGATGAGAACATCACTTATTTTATGCAGAGACTGAATTAACTTGTGTGTAGTATTAGATGCATTGGTGGAACATTGGAAGAATAAAAAATTGTTGCTAAAGTGCTCAGATCCTTGTCTACTACATACAAAGCCAAGGCTACTGCTATTGAGGAGATTCAAACTGTGATAAATGTAACTAGAGACATGTTCATTGGTAAGCTTACTACTTTTGAGTTAATTGAGTTTGGTGATTCTCTTCCTCAGACAAAATCTGCATTCAAAGCTACTACCTCCAAAAAAGATAAGCAAAGATATGATGTAGGAGAAAGTTATTCTAGAAAAATTCCCAAGTATGAGAAAAAAATGAGAGATATTGAAGAAGAAGAAAGAAAACTAGATGAGCTTGAAGCACTTATTGTCAAGAGAGAAGCCAGAGGAGAAGGTAAGTATAAAGGGAAACTTCCTATTAAATTTTTTTCTTGCAATAAGATAGGTCATTTTTCCTCAAGGTGTCTGGAAAGAGTTCCTAATCCAAAACCAAACAAGCCTATATTCCAACGAGAGTGTTATTATGTTGCTAATGAAGGTGTGACAAATGATGAATCTAATAAAGGGAATGTAAGTGAGGATTAATGGGTATTTATTGCTATCAAGGAAAATGATCTAGTACCTACTGAATTTTCTTGTTGCACAAATTTGGAGTAAGCTCTAGCTACCAGAGTTGAAGAAAAATATGAATGGGTGATTGACAGTGGATGCTCTCATCACATGACAGGTGATCAAAGTAAATTTTTGAGCTTGGAAAATTATCGTGGCATTGTAAGATTTGGTGATGACAAAGCTAGTGTAATTTGTGGCAGAGGATCCATTTCTCATTATGGTAAGCATAATACTAATGATGTTCTATATGTGGAAGGTTTAAAGCATAATCTCTTAAGTTTTGGATAGATGGTTGACAAGGGATACAATCTTCAATTTAAGGATGGAAAGTGTAGAATATTGGGGAGTTTCATAAATGTGATTGCATCAAGTACAAAAACAAAAGGTAATATCTACCACCTGAGTGTTGCTAGTAAAATTTGTATGATTTCTCAAGTTGATGAAAGTTGGTTGTGGCATAGGAGAATGTGTCATGTAAACTTTGACAATATTATCAAGATAAGTTCTACTCAGGCAATGAGATATCTTCCTAAGTTGATAAAACCTACTAATTCCATATGCAAGGAATGTCAATTAGGGAAGAAAACTAAGTTTCATTTAGAAGTAAACAACATTGTTCAAATGAAGTGTTGGAGCTTGTGCATAATGACTTGTGTGGTCCTTCTAGAGTCATAAGTTTATAAGGATATAGGTATTTCATGGTACTTATTGATGATTATTCTAGAATGATGTGGGTTACTTTATTAAGGGAAAAATCTGAAGCTCTAGAGAAATTCAATATTTTCAAGGCTATGGTTGAGACTAAGATAGGTCTAAAGATTAAATGTCTAAGATCATATAGAGGTGGTGAATTCACTTCTGGTGAGTTTAATTATTTTTGTGAAGAGCATGGGATAAAGAGACAATTATCTACCTCATGGACCCCTCAGCAAAATGGAGTTGTGGAAATGAAGAACATGACAATTCAAGATGCTGCTAGGACTATGATGCTAGAAGGAAATGTTCTTCATATCTACTGGAGAGAAGCTATGAGTACAGTTGTTTACACTCTCAATTGGTTACAAGTCAAAGGTGATACCAGTAAGACTCCTTATGAGCTATGGTATAGTCATAAGCCTACTGTTAGATACTTCAAAAATTTTGGGAGTAAATTCTTTATCAAAAGAGTTGAAGATATAGGAAAGTTTGATGCTAGGAGTGATGAAGGAATATTTCTTGGTTATTGTACTAAAAGTAAAGCCTACTGGTGCTACAATAAGAGATTGAGGAAGGTAATTGAAAGTGCTAATTTCAAGGTTGATGAAGACATAGTTATACCATCCAAAACCTGTGGATATGATTTAGACGATCAAAATGACAGTTCAGATAAAGGAAAGAAAGTTCAGACTCCAAATCAAGTTCAGATCATTCTGGTGAATCAAGAAAATCAAGAGGAAGGAACTAATGAAAGTGCAGAAGTGAGACCACAAGAGCCTAAATTTCAAGAACATCCTAAGACTCCAAGGTATGTAAGACTAAATGATTCAAAAGATCAAATTATTGGTGATAAGAAAAAAGGTGTTCAAACTAGGAGAAGAATTGCAAAATAATATTGTTTTATCTCAAATATTGAACCTAATAGTGTCAATGAAGCATGAAAAGATGAACATTGGGTGGAAGCAATGAAAGAGGAACTACTACAAATTGAGAAGAATGATACATGGATTCTTGTTCCTAGACCTAAGGACAAAAATGTAATTGGAACTAAACGGGTCTTTCGGAATAAATTGAATGAGCAAGGTGAAGTTGTTAGAAACAAAGAAAGACTTATGTGTAAAGGATATTCTTAGATGGAAGGAATTGCCTTTGAAGAAAAAATTTCTCATGTTGCTAGAATTGAAGCTGTGAGACTATTTCTTGCTTATGTTGCTTACAAAAACTTCAAGGTTTATCAGATGGATGTCAAGTCAACATTTCTAAATAGTGAACTGGAAGAAGAAGTGTATGTTGAGCAACCTGATGGATTTCAATTGACTGATCAGGGAGATATGGTTTTTCAATTGAAGAAAGCATTGTATGGACTTAAGCAAGCCCCAAGAGCATGGTATGCTAGATTGGACAAGTATTTTTTGAAGCTAGGATTTAATAAAAGTATTTTTTATAGTAATCTGTATTTCAAGATTGATCATAATAAATATTTGAATGTTGAATTCTTTGTTGATGATATCATTTTTGGAGGAGATGATAGTTTGTGCATGAAGTTTGCTGATGAGATGCAAAGTGAGTTTGAGATGTCTATGATTGGAGAAATTAAATTCTTTTTTGGATTGCAAATTACTCAGCTAGATAAAGGGATCTTTATATCTCAATCCAAGTATGTGAAAGAATTGCTAAAGAAGTTTGGTATGGAAGATTCAAAGCCAGATGGTACACCTATGGTGACCGGATGTAAGTTGAAAAAATATGATGATTCCCCTAAAGAAAATCAGACTAGATACAGATCCATGATTGGTGGATTGCTCTATTTGACTCAAACTAGACCTGATATCATGATTGTTGTATGCATTGTTGCAAGATTTCAAGTTGATTCTAAGGAATCTCATGTGATAGCTGTGAAGAGGATTTTCAGGTACTTGAAGGGGATAGTTGGTTTTGGCCTATGGTATCCTAAAGAAAATGACCTTACTTTGAGTGATTTTACTTGTGTTGATTGGGTAGATGTGAATGGCATAAAGAGTACTAGTGGTGGTGCATTTTTCTTGGGAAAGAAGATGATTTCATGGTTAAGTAAGAAGCAGAATGCCATTTCTTTATCTACTATAGAGGCATAATACATTGTTGTTGCTAACAATTGTACTCAAGTTTTGTGGATGAAGCAGATGTTGAAAGATATAAGATTTGTGTATGATGAACCTATTGCTATATTATGTGATAATTCAAGTGCAATTAGCATTTCTAAGAATCTAGTGTTGCATTCAAAAATCAAGCATATATCTATCAAGTTTCACTTTTTGAGAGAGGTGAGTGAAAAGAAAGTCAAAATGGAGTATGTGCCCACTAAGGAACAAATTGCAGATATCTTTACTAATCCTTTGCCTAAGGATAATTTTTGAGTATCTCAAAGGGAAGCTAGGGGTGATTACCCCTCCTAATCAGAATTAAGATGCATTGAATTGCATCAATCTGTGTATTTCATAGTCATATCTTATGATCTGGATTGATGTTGTGGTGGGTGCTACTCAAGGGGAGTAATCACATGTTCAGAAATATGGTTCAGACCTTGTGTGGAGAAAGATAATGTGCATCTTTGTCATTGATTTCAAAGGGGGAGAAGAGTCATGTGAAAAATTGTGAAAGAGTTGAGGAGAAAAGAGTCAAAATCTAAGGGGGAGAAAGTGCTAAGAGAAAGTGTCATTGATGGTGTTTTTCACATCATGTGTTTCCATCAATGCTAAAGGGGGAGATTTTTGGATATTGCTGATATGTGGTTGTCATTGAAGTCAACACTATTGGCATTAATGTCTTTAAGGTTGTATATGTCGAGGATATTGAGAAAATTGTAATAAAATAAGTTGCAGGTTGTTGGTGAAGCAATGAAGTTTAGAATGATGGCCAACTCAGTATATTGATGATTATAGGCTGTGGATTAAAGGCTTTGTTTTCTAGTACATCTATTTTATCCACATGAAGTTTTAGAGATTCGAATGAAGATTTTATCGAGTTATGAGTATCTGTGTTTTGACAGTTATTATGTTGCTTCAGTTGGTGTTCCTAAAAGAAGATGATGTGATTCTAGTAATCTAAGTTGTTGTGGATGCTTTTGGATGTTTCTATATTGTGCTCTATCTATGTTGTACATTTGCATTGATCAGTGTGCTCGCGATTGGTGATTTTCTTTTGTGAGTTCATGTTTTTCATGTTCATGGCCGATAGGGTGATTGTAGCGTGTTGTGGATCTTTGAGGCATAATTTTTTAAGGTGTTTCATGTTCAAGGATGTTTTTTTCGGTCCTTACTATGTTTTGGCTAACATTGGTTGGTGCTCATTGTAAATTGTTTATTGATTTGGGTCGACAATTTGTACTCATTTTATATTTTGTTAAAGCCGACATGTAGTTGATATAATCTCTAGTTGCGGATATATATGATCGATTGTTTCTACCATTTGAAGGCATGATTTGTGATTTTTGTGTGTGAATAATTTTCTAATCATTTGAAGGAAGAAGTAAATTGTGAAGAAGAGTGAGAAGATGTTTATGTGCTTAACCAAAACTGTAATTAGGCATTAGCAGATGTTATTTTCTCATTTCAAAATCTTCCAGATCTAATCTGAATGTTTCTATAAGATAGTGTGTCTTCCTTTGGGAAGTAAGCCTTTTGTATTTGAGAAATGAGCTCTATGTAATGTGCCTAAAGGCATGTGCATTCCCCATTACAATTCTTTTATACTTTTAACAGAGTATAATCTTGTGGATTAACCTCCACCATGGTTTTTCCCCTAACAACGTTTCCACGTAAAAAAATCTTGGTGTTATGTGTGTTTATGATGTAGTGATGGTTTAATGCTTTCATGTTTATTTATCAAATATAAGAATAAGTTTAATAAATTTAATTTTTGTGACAACTGATTCATCCCCCCCTCTCAATTGTCTACCCTTATGTTGCCAACAATCTTAGATACACCGGGGTGTCCTGAATAAGGTGCATTATGAAATTTTTTTAAAACCAAATTTCTCAAATCTCCAGAGTCAATAATATACATTATCCTTTGCTACCTCAAAATACCATTCAATTAGATTTCATACCCATTGAACAAATGATCCAAAGAATTTTCTAGTAGGGCGCTCTTCACTCTTTCATAGTACTCATCCCCTGTCAGATTTTGAATTACCTATTGCCTCAAGTTAGACCTTGTTGAGATCATGGATTTCATATGTCTTCATCTACTAAGAGCATCAGCTACTTAGTTCTCTTTCCCTTTAATGTATTAAATTCCAAAGTCATCCTCGCTAAGGAATTCTAGCCACCTTCTTTGTCGAGCATTGAGGTTTGGCATGGTAAATATGTATCTCAACCCCAAGTGTTCTATATTGAGTTCAAATTTATTTCCCAAGATATAATGCATCCACATCTATAAGGAATGAACTATGGCTGCCAATTCTAAATCATGAGGTACGCAGTTCACTTCATGTTGCTTAAGCTTTCTTGATTGATATGCCACTACTTGTCTGTCTTGCATTAATATTGCTCCCAATCCCTCTCTAAAAGCATCAATGATTACTATGAATCTCCCATTAGGATTAGGGATATTCAGTATGAGTGTTGTAGTGAGCCTCTTCTTCAAGAGTTGGAATGCCAGGTGCTTGCATTTCTCAGTCCATTAAAACTATTTTCCCTTTCTTTGGAGTGAGGTAATAAGAGATGCCATCTAGGAGAACCCTTGCACAAAATTCCTATAATATCCTACGAGGCTCGTGAAGCTATAGACTTCTAACACATTCTAAGGCACTAGCCATTCCATAATTTCCTTGATCTTTTTGAGGTCCACAAAGACTCCTTTAGCTCAAATTATATGGCCCAAATAGTGCACTTGCTCCTGATAGAAGGAACACTTGGACAACTTTCCAAAGAGTTTCCCTTCTCTCAAATGCTAAAAAACTATCCTCAAATGTCTATCATGTTCTTTGACAATCTTTGAGTAGACTAAGATGTCGTCAATGAATATCAAGACAAAGTCATCCAAGCAATCTCTAAACACACTATTCATAAGGTTCATAAAGGTTTTTTGTACATTATTTAAACCGAAAGGCACCGTTGTGAACTCGTAATGTCCATACCGAGTTCTAAATGCAGTCTTCAAAATATCTTCTTCCTTAATACTCAATTGATGGTACCCTGACCTGAGATCAATTTTGGAGAACACCATTGCTCCTTCATTTGATCAAAGAATTCATCAATCCTCTGGAGTGGATACCAGTTCTTGATGGTAACCTTGTTCAACATCCAATAATCAATACACAGATGTAAAGTTCTATCTTTCTTTTTCACAAAAATAACTAGTGCTCCCTAGGGAGACACACTGGGTCTTATGAGTCTCTTATCCAACAATTCCATTAGTTGGGCCTTCAACTCATAGAGTTATGTGGCGGTCATCTAATAAGGAACCTTGGATTGAGGCTCAGCTCCTAGAACTAGGTCAATAGAAAAATTGAATTCTTGCTTCGAAGGGAATTTTGTAAGTTCATCAAGGAATACATCTTGGAACTCTTTGAGAATAGGATAATAATCTAAATATGGCTCCTTGTTGTTGAGATTACTAACATGCATTGCATAAATCTCACACCCCTTTCAATGAGCCTTCTTGAGTTGCATCAAAGAAATTTTTCTAAGCTCTAAGGGTCTTTGCATTCCACAAACCTCAACTAGGTTTCCATAATCATCTAGACAATTGACCACCTTATCCTCATAGTTCACTAAATCCTTATGCTCAATTAACCAATTTATCCACAAAATTACATCATATGAACCTAAGGGTGCCACATACAAGTTGACCTAAGTGTTGGTTATTTTTTTAAACCAAACTTAATCTGAGTCCTAACCTATGGGCTTTCCATGACCCAATTATCAGCTAGGTTGAGGATTGGTCAACACTTAAGTAGAGTAGTTATTACTTTACTTCTCTCTTCGGGCCCTATGAGACCCAGGGAGGGTAATCCCCTATATACTCATAATGTTTCTCACTTGATCAAGAGTATTTCCTTACACAAATGCACAATTTCATGAAAATCACTTTATTAAAAGCTCAGAAAACCTTAGATAGGAGTGTTATTTATTTTCAAGAAGTGCTCCTTCATACTTAGGGTTGGGACTTTATAATTTAAAGTATGTGAAATCATTCTTCATCTTAAATCCTAGGCCCAATTCCATATTGGCTCAACTGATCATAAGATAAACTAACTAGATAATCATTGCCTCATCTAAGGAAGAAAAAGAATTATAACTGGTAATAAACCGGTAGTACAATCTTAATTGAAATACAAAAATTAGTGGACTATCAGAGTGTTACTTTGTAACATCTAACTCACTACATCCTCAAAATATCACTTCCTTAAGTTAAATCCTATATTCTTTTCTCACAAACAAATGAATTCATTTTAGCATTTAATCTATTCATTGAATTGAAGTGCAAAATAAATTCATACATTCTATGCAAATGAAAAAAGAAAAATGAAGTTGTCATTAACAATATTCATTCATAACTTGGGAACATAGATGAGAGTAAAATTATGAAAAGCTAAAATTCTTCTTCATTTTTTATAATTCATTGTAAAACATATTCAAGATTTATACACAGTATAATTTTCATCTTAGAACTGCTTCTAATATATCTACCAGAATATCTATTAACATTCTATTATGCTAATAGAGCTAAGTATCTACTATGACCCTATTCTGGACTCAAAAAACTGAACTCTCCCTCTTTTTTCAGCCATGAAATCCCCTTTATATATTAGGGGAGCAAAAAGCACCTGGCTGAATTACAATTTCAATTTCATTTGAGTTCATTTCAAAAACCTAATTTGAACTAACTTCTCGAAGGACTCCCCAAGCAATTTCATACGTAATCATTTAAGAATAAGGGAAGCAAAAGACGTGCAGAATATTAGTCATCGTCATCACAGTATCCTTTTGCTTGGAACAAAAAATATTTCAACCACATCATCACGGAGACCTTCCACATCAGCAAGGGAAAGAAAAATACAAACCATGGACACATGAAAGCAAATATATCCTATGCAAAGACCATGGTGTCATCAAAAACCAAAATAGGAGGTGACCCTTATTCAAAGTCTTCGGCATCCAAAAATTCCTGACCGCTCCTTTTCCTCGATGCAATTGGAGGTATCACCAGCACGTCATCATCAAAACTATTATATGGCACCAGGGAATGCAGGTACTAGACATAGTTTGAGTCATCATCAACTTCAGCATCTAAAGGAGAGTCTAAAATCATGATAGGAGAATTGTGCTTACCCAAGCAGGCCCTATGACTCTTCTCTTTCTTTCTCTCCTTCAATTGCATTGCTAGTTCCTTGCCTTTGCATTCAACCACTTCACCTAGAAGGGTCCTATTCCTCAAATGGTATGTACTTTGCACAATTGACTTCTTTTTATGTCCCCTAGCCCTCCTTTTTCCCTTTGAAACCTCAGGAGAAGCCATGGCTTCTTTCTCAGCTATATCTTCACGGCATTCAAACACACTTAGCCAGCTAGACCTCCTAACAGGTGGGAATGATGTACCAGCTTTTCCCATCTTCAATAAAGCTAGCTGAGAGATAATTTAAAAAGGTTCTAGACTTAAGACCCACAAGAGAAACAACCCAATCCCAACAATTGCAGACAATTTTAGCAACAAAAATCCTAAATACACCAAAGAACCCAATCTCATACCAATTTTCTCAAGATGAAGACACTAAAACTCTACTTAGGAAAACTCAATCACCTCTACTACTCATACCTTACTTCTTTTGCAGTCTAAAAAGATAGTGTGAATAAAACACCGATCAACTTATATTAAATAGAAAACTTGAGCATGCAAAATTAATGATTCAAAATTCCTTACACGAGCGAATTGGTAATTATTCAGTTTGGCTTTGCATCTGGACCATTCATCCTAGAGCAATTAAAAATTCATCTAAGGTAGCCATGAGCTTTTTTTTTCAACCATTATCAACTTGCTCCTTAAAAATTGTGAGGTTATATCAAATGTTGACATGTTATTCCTTAACCTTGACTTAATCATATATGTCCTGACAATTTGGCATGTATCTCCAACCTAATCCGTGCTCTTCATTAATATCGGTGAAGTACATAAGGCTAGTTTTGAGATATAAATTCCCTTGCACTCCTCCTCACTTCATCGTTGATCCTTCCCTAGTCTTGAGGTGCTCATTAGCAATGAAATTACTTATGTGATGGCTTTATGTTCATTGGATTGAATCCTACTTTAAAATTTTATCAATGGTCATCTAGTTCTTTCACTAATTCCCTTCTTGCTTTGCATGAGACCCCCTGGATGTTGCCACATTGCTCCTTTCATTAATGGTTATCGCCCACCATTGATTTATTTCACCATCACTCAGCTCTATCAACGATGAAAAAAAAATTGTGATGGCCTTTATCCCTTGATTTAATGACCTAACTCCCGATCACATTTGTCCCTTCATTGTTCTTTCGCCAATTCACACTTCATCCCTAAGATCACATCGGCAATAAGAAGCACTATGAAAACACTAGATCATACACATGTGCACCTGCATAGAACAAATGTCTCCAAAGATATCGCCCATAATATTATATCAAAATTAGCGAAAGAAAAACTATTTTAGAAAGCATTGATCACTTGTCACTAATTTAGAACCTAAGTTCAGAGATAAATCCATGATGAGCGATAAGGCCTATTTTCATCGCTAATTCTCCTCATATATTGTGCAAGCAATTAATGAACAGTTTAAATTTTTTATAGGGTTCATTGCACATCGCCAATGTGAGAACAACCTTCTACAACATATCCATGATCATATGGTGTAATATCATATCGCTTATCACTATTACAAATTTGAGGGATCGAATGCCATTAGTGATAAGTGATATCAAAGGAAAGTAGTGCTCATCGCTCATCGTTGTTCCGAGTTTATCTTTTCATGACCATCTATGATGAGCGATAAGAACATAAAACTAGAACCATTGCTCATCGCTATTACAGTTTTGAAGGCTCAAAAGCCATTAGCAATGAGAGATATCAAAGGGTGATCATCAATCCATCACTCATCACTAATTAAAGGTGTGAACCAATGAATAAATCAGCGATGAGTGATACAGCTATGTAGGCCATTGGGACATAAGTGGGAATTTTCTAAGCATGTGCTCATAAGCTATTCTAAAAGAGGGGACTTCTCTAGGGTGACATGAGAATAGTAGGCTCACAACTTTGGAATTATGCAATACAATGGATGAAAAAGTCAGGCAGTTCAAACTTAGACATGAGAAAGGCCAATCACATGATGATATTTAACGTGCATGAAAAGATTCTTTGTGACTGACAATAGGCAATACCAGTAAACAACAAAATAGAATGCCAAGCAGTCTAAAATGAACAAAACCCTAAACCTCGTATAAGAACCCTACAATAGATGAAACAAAGTTTTTATAGGTAAAATTTCTTAGGGTTTTTTAATATGAGCATGAGAATTTTGCAAAATTTGAAAATGCCATCACTAAGTTTGAAATGTTGGAAGTTCTAACTCACTACAAAAGAGACAGGTATCTACCCTCCTCTTTTCTCGATTACCATACTAGATTTCCCATGAGATTTTCATGTACCCAAGTCTAATGGGTATCTTGGATATTATTCTAGGATCTATAAAATATTCAGTAGCTCTAGTGTCAATTAAGATAGAGACAAATTAGCCATATAGCTTACCTGTTAGCTGGATTGGTGAAGCCTAGTATTTTTCCTACCTATTATCCACTACAGTGTGGATCTAGTGAGTTTGTTGGTAGCTTCCTTCCTTCCACGAATTTTACCACTGAGAAAAATTTGAGGCATAATTGTCACCTCTACAAGTATAGCATCCATCACGAGGCCCTTTGCAACCTCTTGGCTTGTCCTCTCTAAAGCCCTCCTTCTTATGGTCATCCTTTCCCTTACCCTTGTTTTCTTTATTGTTCTTCCCACCATTACCATCTTCACCCTTCTCCTATGATTCACTTCCCCTCTTGACATTATAGATCTAATGGCTCTTGTCTCCCTTATGAAACTTCTTCCCATAACGAGACTTGAAACTCAAATCGCTACAAAGATTTGACAAATAATACAACTTTTGTTCCTGTTTGATGGCTTTTTGAAATAATTCATTCATTGTCTGAGGTTCATGCATATCCACCTCACCTCCTATGTGGGTTATGAGTCCCATTATGAATTTTCAAATATAGAACCATTCATCCCCCTAATATTGAGGCACATACTTCAACAAGTTAGTGAAATTTTCCCAATACTAAATCATAGTCATATTTCCCTGGGTTAAGTTCTGAAATTTCATCACTTTCTTGTCAAATAAAAGTTGCAGTAACCATCTTTTCCCGAAGGCTTGGAGGAAGAGTCCCCAAGTGATCTTAGCAGGCTATAGGTTTCATTCCAACTTCTCATTATCCCACCATGTCACTACTTCACCTGAGAGCTGATACGTAGCCCATGTTTCCTTAGTTTGTTTAGAAAGGTTATGGAGCCCAAAATATTTTTTCTATTTCTATAATCCAATCTTTAGCTCTAGTTCTGATAGCCTTACCATCAAACTTGGGTAGTGCTACTCTTTTTATGTCTTTTCCAAGCTCTTCCTCAATTTTCCCTCATGGAATTTCCCCTATACCACCATCTCCTTGATTTCCTTATGCATTCTTTTGGCCCTAGTTCTCGTGTACCACTCGGACTTCTTGCTCTATTTAGTCCATGCAAGATTCTTATCAATTCAAAAGCTCTAGAATTTTCTCCAGTCTCTTATTTGGTTTGTTACTGGGACCACTACCACCCCCATCTTGTCTGGTAGTCACCATGACATCCCACACTTACCCTACATCATAGTCACATTTATCACATCTCAACACAAGGTTCTACAAATAAACGTTCTTATGCTACATCATATAATTTTCATATGCATACATCCTTCATCATAGAAGACATATGCATTCAAGCAAGATACACGCATTTTAGAGTCTCTCATTGAACACACCAAAAATATATTATCTAATTTTATTTTTATCTATGGTGATCACATAAACCCTTATTTATAATATACTTCGAGTTACATCATTTTGATTTCTCAGTCTTAGAAAGAGGACATTCCTTTGGATCATCATCCGAGTTTACATAGAACTTTACAGAAGAGGATGGTTGAGTATGTAGGATCTATTTTTCCTCTTTGGTCAACAAGGGTGCATTGGGACCACACCCTAGAGGCTAGTCTTGAATTTTGGAAAGCTTTTTAATCTTGGGTGTTCGCTTCTTCTCAATCTTCAAGCCTCTCTCTAGCTTCTTCAAGCCTCTCTCTAGCTTGAGTTGCATAAGAGCTTGAGCTAGAGTTTCATCATTGTTAATTTTTCGTTGAACCTCCATCTTGTCATTTCCTTCCTTAACATCATTCTTTAGTGAGGTCCTAACATTTTTCCCTTTCCTTCATATTTCCTTTGACCTTCCCATTCCTGCATTCAATTTAGGCTCGGTCAATTCTCAAGACTTCCAATTTTTGGTCAGGGGTTAACTACCCTAGGCAACTATGGTAGACTCAAAAGGCCTAGAGTTGAACCCTAAGCTTTATACCAAATTTAATAACCCATTCCTAATTATAACTAAATTATTATTATTGTAAATGAAACATCAATATACTCTAAATTAAAAAGACATAACTAGTGGCTAAATTCAATCATAGCTACACATGTCCATTTAAAATGAGTCAAGATTCTTATATTCACTTCAAAAGTCAAATTACAATATCGAGATTTACTTGGCACCTAAGGCCATAATATCATTACATAGTACATTTCTCATCAAGTAAATGAATGAATAACATCAAGATACATCATAAACAATGATAGTCTGAGAACAACTAAGGTTCTTCTTCAATGCTCACCTCCACTTGTGGATGAGAACATGGTTGAAGTGCTTTACCACCCAAGCATGAAGCTTACACCTCCTTGATATTCTTCTAACTTGAAGAATGCTCAACCCTATAGAAAAATTTTAGAAAGAGAACAACCTGCAAGGTGGAATTTCAAGCGTGCACATACATCAACATGCAATTTGTATCTACAATTTAGAAAAGAAAGTGAAAGATCTATGCTAGGAATGGTAGAGAGTGAATTCACAGAGTTCATCCATACATACATAATGAGCCATATTTCTTGGCCAAGCATAATAAGTGTGTTGAAACAATAGAAAATGATAGGTTCTCGTAAAGCAAACCTATACTCTTTGAACCCATTTTGGCACCCATCCTGGAAGGTAACTTTCTACTACAATGGCTATCTACCTTCTAGCCGCAACTACGCATAGGTGCTCTAGTCAACTAAGGTATCACTGTTCTATTCAAGAAAACAAAATACACAACCGCATTGTATTCAAGGAAGAAACAAAATAGAAAATAGATTTTATGTTTCATATAGTATTTCAATATTCAATCATATCATTCTTATGACTAGTTTCTACTTAATAACTTAAGCATTTTTCTTTAAAATGTACTAAAAAAAAGAAGGTATGTCACAAGTATGTGTATGTACACAGATGAAGTCTATGTGTATACACATATATGTGCCTACTAATGTTAAGTTTTGTGCATTAATTCTAAAATAATCATTATTTAGATTGCAATCTTCAAATAGTATTCTAATTGACATTTCATAGTCAAATAATCATTCTAAGCAAGTCTCTAATAGCAGTTTCTCACTTACTATTACATTCTAACATGTATGTATGTATATATATATAAAACACACACACATATATACATGTATGTATGTATATATATATGTGTGTGTGTGTATACGTATATATATATATATACATGTATATACTTACATATGTTTCTCTATGCATTTAAATGATTTCATTGACATCTTTTCATACATTCGAATAATGTATATATATATGTATTTATATATATGGAAGAGAAATTTTATCACAAAATAGATAGCCAAGTGATAAAAGAAAACCCGGTATGGAGAAGAACCTATATCACAAAATATACACAATAAAATATGCTAGTAAATAGACAAGATAGCAAGAGAGTGTTACCAACAATTTGTGGCTCCCTCTTGGCTTGGTAGACATGATGTTAAGTGCTTGCAAGAGAGCCTTGGTTATTGATGAGACGTAAATTTAATAGACCTTCACCATAGAAATGAGATGAAGAAGAGAAAGAAAGAAGAGAGTGAGTTGGAGCGAGAGAGAGTGAAAAAGAAGGTTTTTTGAAGTGGCATGGGCGAGAAAATCTATTAGATTCGATATTTTTCCATGATGACATGTGTCATGGGAAAAGGTTCACTATATCCCTCATTTAAACTCATAAAGTATGGGGATGCTTGCAAGCCAAGTAGATGTCCCTATATTGTGCAAGTGTCCAACTCATAACTTTACAAGAAATGAGGTGGAAAACTGATGACACTTCATTGTTTCCCCTTATAGAGTTGGAATTATGAAATTTTAACTCATAAGGCTCTTTTCATAAGTGCAGCTAGGTGCCATAAATGCAGGGGACCAAATGCACAAGTGTGAAATTGACACGAGGTGTAATTTTATTACACTACATTTTGTGACCACTTTAGTGAGCTTAATTTATAGAAAAAATAACTACACTAAAGTAGAAAAGAAAACATTAATGCAATCATGAAAATTTAAGAATTTTCTATATTTTTATGTCAAAAATGATATTGTAGAGGCTTTATAGGTCAAGCAAGTGGATACCAATGATTCCCCCAATGATAGATCTCAATGAAAAACCATAGCATAAGATGTGAAGTTTCGTTCTATAAAACTCAAATTTAGGTCAGCTCAAAAATCGGAGGAAGATACCATGGTGAGAAGAATGCTTAAGAAAAATTTAGTGGTTTGAAGGAAAATATGATATAGAGGCACTGAGTATATGCCCCCTCCTATTTTTTCCCCTAACTAGGTGGGTTAAAAATAGGAAGAATGGAAGGACCACATCTATCAAGAAAAGAGGGCCAAAAATGACCTATATATACCTAGGAGGGCCCACTGAAGGGTCATTTTCACTATTCACCGTGAGTGAATTCTTGACTTCTTTGAGAGAAAATTCATAAAAATGCCTCACAAACATGATTCATGGACACCAAGATCAAGTGGCTTTGCAGGGTCATAGCCGAGGGTGGCAAGGTCGATGAGGTACGAGGAATCTAACCCTAGCGTTTCATTTTTATGCATTTTTTGAGTTTTTCCCTTTCGAGAGTATCATAAGCATCTAGTTGATGTTGTTAGGGTTTAGGTAGATTGGAGCATAAAACATTAATAATCATATGTAGATTAAATAACCTAGAAATAATAATGAAGAATAACACAAAAGAGATCAACATAGAATTTAACGTGGTTCACCTAATATGGGTTACATCCATAGAAACTCATTCATCCTATGATTTTATTATCCAGTGCAAAAAAAATTACAATCTCACAAACACCATGCCACAAAATACATCCTATCCGCTTATAAAAATCCTTTTGGAATCTTCTATAATTAGAGTTTTACAAGGTATTTTTTCATTTGACATGTTAATGGGAAAACCTTGACGTGTTAAGGAAAAAATAGTTGGGGAAATGTTCCAAACCCCATTTCTTGTTACAAGTGTACAGTACTTGCATGATCGATCACCACATACCAACAGATGTAGAGGCATCTGTCTGACACATTGTCATCTTGACGACACATCGACAGCCTTCAACCACATTGGTGTCTTCCATGTGTGCTATCATCTAGGTAGTGTTCATGGTAGTAAGCCTCAAATGCCAACACATCATGCAGACATCTATGTGGCATACCTCCATCCTAGATGCCAACTTAGGAAAATTTTTGATATAGAAATTAGAATTTCATGATGTAGATGGATCTGACACATATTTTTTTTCCTCTATAGCACTGGCCGAAGATGCAAGAGCATTGAGGTGGGAAATGATTACTACACTTCGAGATCAAGCCACTCACATGCATCTTGATGATCAAGAGCATCTTTAACATATGGGCCTATGGTGAGACTACACCCTTCCTGATATGCTTTACCATCCCCTAATGCTCATGGCACTCATAGAGTGGTGGGATGCCTCTACCTCCTCTTTCCACCTGCCCACAAGAGAGATGACGGTCATGCTTAAGGATGTGTATTGGATCACTAGATTTCCCATTTATAGATGATAGGTGGCCTATGATGACACACAGCCAGCTCAAGAGGCCTTAGAGGGCTAGCAGCACTACACTAGGTGTATAGAGCCTGACAATACCATTGGCCACATCTACATATAGTGGTTTGAGTAGGGATGAGTGGTAGTTCCACTCATCCAAAGGGTGATGGTAGTCATATTTTCCCTCTGAGTTGCTCTAGATGGGAGAGACTCTCACCTAGATGGGGGCCTTGTCCACACTATTCATGAGATTGAGGAGAAATGGACTATCTTTTCTTAGGGTTATAGCATGCTCACCCATTTATAACATGAGCTAGGGTGGTATGTACATTATGAGTTTTCTAGCCTCACAACCTGCATGCTCCTACAAGTGTGGGATTTTGCACACATCACAGTTACCCAGCTAGTAAAGTTCCCCCAAGGTGTCACTCTTGGCACACTGATGGCACACGTCTACCCATTGGTATGCGATTGGAGATATGGAGATCTTTCTTTTTGCAGATACAGATAGATTCTTTGCAGTTGCATGAGGTGAGATGGCAATCCTATAGAGGCATGTGGTGGCCCACGAACAGGAAATAGTTGTGGCTTATGCAACACAATCATCTCTTGGCAGGGTGCACTGATTATATTATTGTACCATATTACTAACATAGGGTCACTTGGAAGTTCAAGATTTTTTCAGACGATCCCCCCGACTCCTCCTACATACATTCGATCGGCAAGGAGTACCACTAGATCAAGTGATCATCATCATTTTACCATAGAAAACATCATTATTAGTAATGAAAAATTGGACAATACTGACTAGCCTCTGACGCTCATGATCAACGATATTAGGGTCACCCACAAGTATAGATCATGGTGGGAAATTTTGGGTCTATCCTTGATTCTCCTAGCACATTCCCACATGGGAAATGTTGGTGCATAGGGGTAGGGAGGAGGAGGATAGGATTGTAGTGACAATAATGATGGCAAGGAGGGAGAGGAATCCAGTGGAGTGATAGAGAGGCCTAGATGGTTATAGAGACTTTCATCATGCCCAACTGTGATCCCAATCTCATCAATGCCACCTTTGATAGCCCACATCCTTCTTGCAACAAGAATAGTCATAGGTCCTAGTATTGCACCTCCTTTGAATCCACACTATCAAGCTGAAAATTTAGGTACGAGAGCAATTTTTTTCCTTAGTAATTTCATGTTTCATTTGTATCTCATTTATATCTACTCATTTTTTAATATCATCTATTATTGATAGTGTCTACTACTCTATGGTTGTACCAAACACACAAGATTGGAATACCTTCATCAAGTGGTGCATCTCTGAGGTGGCCCCTTATTAGACCTTGTTATGCGATTGAGGACTGCATACGAGGAGGCATGTGTAGAGGTTGTGCAAAGGACCGCTAATGACACCACTATCACCGAGCAATGGGATCAACATTTGGTCAAGCTTCACATAACCTTAGCAGAGTGATATTAGGCTAGGATGTGGGAAAAGAGTGTCAAGATGGCACATGATTCCCTACAGAGCCAACTTGATGACCTCGACAGGAAGGTGACAATTGTGAGGCTAGGTGTAGATGCAACAACTTCAGGAGGAGTTGTAGTAGGCCTAGGAGCATGAGGCATGGCTCCAAATGGAGGCTACAAAGCTACACAAAGTGGTACAAGGACTACGTATGAGCATATTTATGTCACGGTCATATCAATCATTCTCACTCATGTCTATTCAACCTCGACCTCCATTGCCACTAGGACTAGAGAGCTCAGGGAGCCATACACCAAGGGGATAGGGGCCCATTTTGGATGTGCCAGATTTTGTATACCAATTATATTATTTTATATAGCATTATTTTGATGTATAGATACATATAGATATACAATCACCACATTCTGATACAATGGTGTGATACATGTACATGATACAAATTTTGATATATATATATGAGATTTTTGGTGCAACAGCATGGTGTTCTTTATGTGTATGTTTTTACTTTCATGTATGATTATGTGATGGATTTTATGTTTATGGATGTATGCCTAGATTAGATGCTATCATGATCTAATGAACACACATGGATGCATGTTAATTAAATACAATGAAGATCTAATTTCCTAACCAAAAGACTTAATCAAATTCAATGCATGGATATGTAGTATAATAAAGCATATGTATAGATAATTCTTAATTAAAAAATTAATCACCTACACATGTTCACATCATCATATAAAATGCAGGGATAGTGTGTTCATGAAGGAATTTCATAGCATAATGAAATATAATCCATGAGGGATGAGTTTCATGTGTATGTCACATAGACGCTTATATTTAGTGTCGACAAAGATGCATCGTATTGATAGGTTCTTTTAGAGACATTCCATCCATAAACGACAATCCATAAGCACCAAAATCATACATGGAGATGATAATGTAAGAACCTAACCAATTAAGACTAAACTTCCCATTTTGATCAGGCAACACATTTACATTTATTTGATTCTCATGGAGAACCAAATCACCTACCTTGAAAGTTCTAGAAAGAACACCCTGATTATAATGTTTAGAGATTGATCATTGATAAGCTTGGAGATGATCAAGGTCCTACAATAAACACTCATCAAGAAACTCAAGCTAATGCAAACAATTAGCATGGTAAGTGTCATCATCAATTAATCCTTTAAGGGAATTTTGAAAGGATGGAATTTCCAACTCTAAAGGTATGATAGCCTTGGCACCATATGCAAGGCTATATGAGGTCATGCCAGTAGTTGTAAGAACACTCCTTTGATATGCCCACAAGGAATATGTTAATTGAGTATGTTAGTCTTTGTCATTTTTATTCATTTTTTTTAGAGAATTACTACAAGATTTTTTTTAGATGCTTCAACTTGGCCATTGGACTGATGATAGTAAGGTATAGAAAAATGATGCTAAATATGTAAGTTTTCCAAGAATTCCTTCACCTCTTTGTTCTTGAATGGTGTACCATTATCAAAAAAAAGGGTAGAAGGAAATCCAAAATGAATAATAATATTATTTACAAAAAAAGCTACAGATTGGTTCAACATTTGTGAATCAAAGTGGAATAGCTTCAACCCATTTCATAAAGTAATCAGTAGTAGTAATAATGAAGATATGTCCTTTAGAAGAAGGAGGTGATATTTTACCAATAATATCTAGCCCCCATTTTGTGAATGGACAAGGAGATTTATAATTTTCAAGCTCTTGAGTAGGATCACAAATAACATTGCTATTATGTTAACATTGCAAACATTTCTTGACAAAGGAAAAGGAGTCTTGCTCCATCATTTGTCAAAAGTATCCATGTGAATCAGTTTATGCACCAGAGATTTACCACCAAAATTTCCACCCTCAAAGCTTGAATGGGATTCTTGAAGGGTAAGGGGTATTTTCTCTTTAGTGAGACACCAAAGAAGAAGACCATTATAAGAATTTTGATAAAGAGCATCAGATAATATAATATTGTAAACAAAGATTTTGGCACCCGAATCCTTTATAGTCCTTCTAGGGTTTTTCACTTAAAAGGATAAAGATTGGGCCAAAATGCAATGTAAACATTCAAAGATTGGTGTGATGAGGATGCAATATGCCTATATGAGATGAACTAATTGTAGAAAACTAATAAAAGCTATTGATTATTAATGCAAAACTAATGAAATACAAGATATTTGAAAACACAGTTATGTATGCAAACATGAACTAGAAACATTTAAACAAATTGAAATAGAACTTAATGAACTGGTCAGGGTGCACCTAGAAATTGAAAGTAGATCTAGGAAGGTTCTAGAATGCTGCAGAATTTATTGTTGAAGCCCACTAGGACTCATTCGCCATAAATGGAAAATTAGTCTTGTTTCTAGTAAAATCTATTAGAACAGGTTTCGGGATCTCAGGAACATAGAACTTTAGAAATCTCTTTTTCCAGCCTAGGAGTGGGACTCATTCACCACAAATGGTAAATTAGTCCACCCTCAAAAATCTGCAAAATCAAAAGTCAACTCTATGGGTCTTGGTCTGCACTTTTTTCTCTATCATGCTGACAAATCTAAATCTACAAAAAATGGGTTGAAAGATGTCTCCAAACTTCAAATAAGGTTATGTTGACTATGATGACTTTGATGACTTTATAGCACCTTTTTGACACCTTTCTCATTGACAAATATTCCTACAAGACCTGCAAACATACATGCAAAGAGAGGAAAAAGGGTTAAGGGTTAGAGCATAAGGGTTTTCCTTAGTCAAACCCCACTTTTGTAATCAAACCCTTGATAATGAAATTAAATAAAGAAGGAATGATGAACAAATAACATACAAATGTCATAAACTCACCAAACCCTTGTTGTTGAAATCTGAAGATATGTTTCTCCAAGATGCTTGAATGCTAGAGTGCTTAAATGCTATGATGAATGCATGAATACTTGTATGGATGAGTGAATGGATGAATGGGTGTTAAGATGAATAGAAAATCATGTATTTATACATAATTATGCCCTCATTTTCCAAAAATACATCATAGGTCAACCTTAGGTCTTTAGGAATAAAAACCCATCATTAATTTAAGTTTATTTTGATTTTTGTGCCAAGAGGGACTCATTAGCCCCTAGTGGAAAATGGTCCCACTCAAGGCATGTGAGTTGGTGTTAGGACTATTATTGTATTAAATGATGTTTTTCGGGTTTGTACTCAAAAATACACTTAATTAAGGCTTGTAAGTGCATAAAGGGGCTAAATAAAGAATAATAAAATTTTATTTGTTGATGAAAAGTCTAAAAAAGCATGAAAGTTACAAGACTTTACAACACTTTAAAATAAGACTTGGTAAGTGATAAAAAGGGGGTATATAAGTGAATTATGATAAGAAGACTCTAGAAAAGTGTGAAAATGTCCCACAACACTTCACAACACCTTTGCAAGGAATCATAAAGTCTTAATGATGTATAAAGATTCAAGACCTAATGTGAATGTGTGGGCCACATTGCAACATTAAATCAAGGTGAAATCAAGCCAAAATAAGCACAAGGAGGGACAAAACCAAAAACAAGTAAAAGGGTTACTTTTTCCATGTCCACAGTTAGCCCCCACTTTAGTGAGAGGATGAACTTGCTTCAAACTCACACTAAAGTAGTTCAACATGCAATCAAGAGGGGTCATAATGCACTAATGCTTGGTAAGATGAGACAACAGCAATCAAGAGGGATGATCAATCCCCCAGGATCAAGATACCATGGAAAACCAATCATAAGAACAAAGGAACACACATGAAAATGATGAAAAGCAATAAAGGAGAGAAGAGAAAGCTTTGATAATTTTTCTAGCTCATTGTGGATTAGATCTAGGTTGTTTTTTTGGAAAATGCATACTCACTTTGGGGCGACAGAACTCATGGTTGTCCGTTGGGTGACAAGGCCCAAGTATACTCACTCTAGGGCCATGAAGCTTCTGGTTGTTCATGGGGTGAGAAATCCACAACATACTCACTCTAGGGCCACCGAACTTCTAGTTGTTTGTGGGGTGAGAAACCCATAAGGTGGCTATGGGGAAAATTCATGCCTCAGAATGGGCTTGCCACTCAACCATACTAAATTTATACCTCTTGATAACTTTAATAAGGTGCCACAAAGAAAAATTTCATTTCGTGCTTCATGAGACAAGCAAATATTTGTATGCTTAGAACTCACGAACAAATGCAATGGAACCACAAGCATCCAGGTTGTTTTATGCAAGGTGGCCATGTAAATGAAAAATGTAACATGCAAAATATGTTCAAATGAGTCTTGCTTAGTTCATGTGAGGTTTATAACTTAGGGAACATTGTGTCTAATGTCTCCAAGAGAGGACCAATCAAAGAATAGAATATTTGCAACTTAGGGGATGCAATGCATTGCATCAAGCCACTAAGAGGAATGTACTATGCTAAGATAGATCACACTTATGAAGGACACTATACCCAATGTCATCCACAAAGTGACAAACACATCATATGGAACAAGAAGGTTGTACTAAGAACCAAGAAAAAGAAAAAGAAAATGAATAAGCCAATGTATGCCCCAAATTTAAAGGAATCGCTACACAATGTTCTATGAGAAATTACTTTAAAGTAACGAATGAAAAATACAAACAAGAAAGAAGATATGAGAGCCAACTTAGAAAGCCCCTATTCCAAGTCAAATGTTTCCAAGTAAGGTTGTTTCATGCAAAGGGAAGGAAACAAAAGGAATAGGGGTTTCCCCCAAAAAGGAACACACCAAACACATAAGGGATCTATGGATTTGGGATTAGTATGTTCGTTGCTACAATGTTTTGATTAAAGAGCTTGGAATTGTCATAATTCCCCAAATACACATAGAACTGGAATAATGACACAAAGAGAGTGAAAAAAAAAAAGAAAAAAATATATATATTTTGGGTCAAAATGGAAAAGACATAGGATATCTCAATGCTTTCCATTGTCCCCAAAAGGGAAACACAAGCATAAGACAAAAGGAAATGCAAAAGAAAATGAAAAATATTTTGGGTCAACATGAGAGACATTTTAGTCTCAATGCCTTGTGTCATCCCCAAAAGAAAAACACAAAAAAAAAGTAAAAAGGAAAATAAAAAGACCCGTTGGGTCAACATGGAAGAGACATAGGGCATCTCAACACTTTGTGTCATCCCCAAAAGGAAAACACAAAATAGAAGTGAAAGGAAAAAGTGAAAGCAATGTATGACATATAGAAGAATGAGGGTACAAATAGAGGAATTGCAAAATGAGAGAGTACATCAAACGTCACATCACGGGGGAACATAGTATGCACATGCAAACACAAAAGAAAAAGAAAATAAAATGCAAAAGAATAGTAAGGAAGATGCAAGTCAACCATCAAGCAGTCATCTGCCTCCCAATCATGTTCAGGATATGCCAAGGGTAGTTGACTAGCCAAAGGGACAAGTGCAAGTTTCGAGCTAGGGGAAGTACCGAGTTCTATGCTTAATGAAGGAATTTGTCATTTAATCTCATGGAAGAGGAAAATAATGTATTCATACCATTATGCACCTCTTTGTCTATTTTAGTGATCTCATCATTGTCATCCAAATTAATCACGATAGGAGGATAGATGGTAATGTCCTATGAAGGGTGTATTATAAGTTGTGGTTGTTGTATTGGATCATTTTTTTGTGATTGGGGAGGAGGGCCATCATGCATTGCTTCTATCAAATGTGGATGTTGATTTTCTTTATTTTCTCTAGTTTGTAATTGACGAGCAAGGAGACAACGGCAACGCCTATGCTCCCTAGCACCTCGGTTTCTTTTATTCTATTTTGAAGTTGTGTTAGTGTAGGAGCAGCTTGATCCACCATAGGCTCCTTTTCTTCCCTAAGGGGAGGAACAAAAGGAACCATGGGAGGTGAGTCAATCACTTTCTCTTTAACTTTATAAACTTTTTTTATGCAAGGGGGCATGATGGGGTTGGTTTCATTATATCTTGGGCGTTTGGATGATGAAGGTGAAGTGTTTATTGATGGTTGATCTAGAGTTGCTAGTTCAAGTTCAGGTTGAAGCATTATCTCATCTAGGATAGGAGTGTTAGAAGTGGATGGGGATATGTTGTGAAGAGACAATTCGACAATTTTATTTGCTTTAAACTTTTGGTAAGCAATGAAAAAGAAATATTTGCGAGGTGTTATGGGTTCCATGCGCTCTGGCCAAAAGGCTTCTAAGGAGAAGTTTCCTTTAGAATACAAAGGGTTAAAGCCACTATGGTGAATAGTGAATATATCATTGTCATGTGGAAACTTTAGACATTTATGTATGATTGAAGGAACAACTTTCATCAAGTGAAGCCATGGATAGCCTAGCTGCAAACAAAATTGATCTGATTATGGAATGATGGAGAATGTTACATCCATTGTCTTAGGTCCTATCTGTAATGGAAGGACGATCAATCCTATCATAGGGCATGCAAAACCATAGTGTGTTTTGATCCATGATCTTGGTTTGTCATAATCATCTTGATAAAGATCATGTAATACCAAAAATTCCTCAATAATCACATTCTCACCACAGGTAGGATCTATGAGTATAACATTAGTGGACTTATCATAAATATGGTTGGCTATGTAAAGAGGACCATCGGGAAGATTTGGAAGAATATCCTTAGAAGAGAAAGTAATTTCAAGAGATTTCTTAGGTTGGCCCTTACGAGGGATAACGTCTATTGTAGCTACCATATTATGCATAGGATTAATAGAAGTGGTATGTGGAATAGGATCAGGATGTTCAATAGTTGTATGAATAGTCATCATGTCACTTTTTTTAGTTTCACTAGTTTTGATGATTGACACATCATGTTTGGGCATTGGATTGCTAAAAAATTGCAAATTTTGATTGGGTGGGGCAACAGATGTATTTCCTTTAACATTAATATTGGAAACAGATAAACGGCCAAAATCAATGAGGTCTTGCACTATATATTTAAGACACTTACACTATTATGTCTCATGTCCATTTTTTCTATGATAATAGCAATAAGCATTAGGTTGAAAGGTTAGAGGTAATTTCTTAGTGGTATCGAATGGTTTAACAGTAGGTAAAGTAATCATTTGTCACTGCAATAGTTGGGACATGGTGTTATGAAGAGTGTCTAGTAAAGGTGTAAACTTTCTTTTAGGATCTCCATAAGTAAAATGTATCACGGCTTTAATAGCTATTACTTGGCTGTTGATGGGTTGAGGTGGTTGTTGAGGAGGGGGGTTGAATTGTAAGAACCCTTTGTTTGGTTTTTGAGATGATTGTGAATTGTTTGAAGTGCTAGGTTTAGATTTTTTATTTTGGCTATTAGTGGACTCGGCATCATGACTACTAATCAAATTGTGATAGTCACAAAGGTTTGTACATAAGTGCATGACAGAGGGAAATTTCATCATGGTCAATTTATCTTGGAGGTGACTTTATAAATTTTCAACGAACATCTTTTAGAGATGTGGATCAGGAACCTTGACATCGATTTGGGCATAGAGTGTTTGATAGCATGAGATGAAATCAATTAATTTTTCATCCACATTTTGTTTACATCTCATTAGATCATCCAATGTCTTTTTGGGAGTCATGTTCACTTGAAAATGATTGATAAATGCATCAACTAGTTCATTGAATGAACGAATTGAATTATTTGGTAAGGAAGAAAACTACTCCAAGGCAATGTCCTTTAAAGTCCTAGGAAATAGTTTGGTCAATAGTTTATCGTCATGGAAAAAATCACTACATAACGAAATGTAAGCATTAACATCATTAGTAGGATCACCCTTCCCTCTGTACTTCTCAAATCTAGGTATCTCAATTCCTTGTGGCATCGGTGTTCTTAATATTTCCAAAGATAATGGGTTGCTCCGAACATAATAGGTGGGTGGGGCATTTTGACTTTGGCTTATGGTGGATATTTTTTGCTGCATGGACGAGACGGTTTGGAAAAGTTGCATGAGGATAGGGTCAGTGTAAGCAGTATGAGGTGGAAGAGAAAGTGGTGATGGAGTGTATGTAGTGGTAGGGAAAGTGAATTGAATGCTAATAGATGGTATGGTGGAAGAGGATAGAACATTTTATGCCACATAAGAATTAGGAATGCTAGCCGAAATAGTCAAGGAAGGAATCACATTGCTAACTTTTTGTATTGTGTTTGTGACTTGGGGAGTGGTATACATACGTATAGATGCTACTGTGGAAGGAGGAGGCGTGTTAAGTCCTCCTTGACTAACCACAGTGTTGGTTGGTTGAGATGTACTAGAGGAAAAAGGAATATGTTTATGGTATATCTCAACAATTTGTTTCATAACATCTAAGCCTTCATTACATTCAAGAAAAAAATGGATTTTTTCCATAGTAGGAATGGCAATGGTTGAAATGTTTTTAAGACACATTTTTTATTGCAAATGTGCTAAGTCCTCATGAATGTTAATGATCTTGTCTTGTGGAATTTGATCATTTTGTGTGTCAACTTGCATGTTATGGGAAGGAAAAGAATTGCTAAAGGTGCATTCCATGCCTAATGCACTATTTTCAACACCAAGAGTAGTAGCTTGAGACAACCCAAAGTACACAACGAGTGTGTTATTGTGGGATGCCATGAGTCGTGAATTTCTTCTCACTAAAGTATTATCAATAGGGCACCAAACAATCATACAAGGGCTACTAAAGGTGGGGTGGATGAAAATGAAATGAAAACTAGGAGCAATAAAATTCTAATAATAGAAATTCTAGAAACTATAACAAAGATGTAATAACATCAAACAGAAATGCAGACAATGCCCAAAAAATGCAATGCAGAATGTGCAACTGGACTAATTCGCCCAGGGGCCCAAGGTGGTGAATAAGTCCTGGGATGAATTTTTTTGAGTTTTTTTAGAAATTTTAAATGCAATTTGATGTTTTTCATATTTTCTTATGTAGAACTGTGATGCAGATGCAAAATTTTAGTTTTTTTAAATTATTGGAAATGCAAAAAAATGAAAGCTATATGATAGTTTCACTAATACAAATTTTGAAAACCCTAGGTTGCAAAACAATGAAAAACCTAATGCAATGATGCAAGATAAACCTAGGATGCAAAATGCACTTGGAATCAAAAGTAAAAATGTTCTAAAGCCAGGTTCACCAAAATGTAAACAAATATTTTGGCACCAGAATACTTTATAGTCCTTCTAGGGTTTTTCACCTAAAAGGATAAAGATTGGGCCAAAATACAATGTACATTCAAAGATTGATGTGATGTGGATGCAATATGCCTAGATGAGATGAACTAAATGCAGAAAACTAATACAATTTATTGATTATTAATGCAAAACTAATGAAATACAAGATGTTTGGAAACACAATGTTGTATGCAAACATGAATTAGAAACATAAACAAATTGAAACAGAACTTAATGAAACTTATCAAAGTGTACCTAGAAACTAAAAGAAGATCTGGGAAGGTTCTGGAATGTTGCAGAATTCATTGTTGAAGCCCACTGGGACTCATTCGCCATAGATGGTGAATTAGTCATGTTTCTGGTAAAATCTATCATAACAGGTTTTGAGATGTCAGGAACATAGAAATTCAGAAAACTCTTTTTCCAGCTTGGCAGTGGGACTCATTTTCCATAGATGGTGAAATAGTCCACCCTCAAAAATCTATAAAATCAAAAGCCTTGAAACTCTATGGGTCTTGGTCTGCACTTTTATGTTTGTCAGGTTGACGGATCTAAATCTATAGAAAATGGGTTAAAAGATGTCTCCAAAATTCAAATAAGGTTATGTTGACTATGATGATTTTGATGACTTCGCAACACCATTTTGACACCTTTCTCCTTGACAAATTTTCCTACAAGACCTACAAACACACATGCAAAGAGGGGGAAATGGGTTAAGGGTTAGAGTATAGGGGTTTTCCTTGGTAAAACCCCACTTTAGTAATCAAAACCTTGATAATGAAATGAAATAAAGAAGGAATGATGAAAAAATAACATACAAATTTCATAAACTCGCCAAACCCTTGTTGTTGAAGTTTAAAGATATGCTACTCCAAGATGCTTGAATGCTTGATTGAATGCTAGAGTGCTTAAATGTTATGATGAATCCTTGAATACTTGAATGGATGAGTGAATGGATGATTGGGTGTTAAAATGAATAGAAAAACATGTATTTATATACAATTATGCCCTAATTTCTCAAAAATACAACATCATAGGCCGACCTTAGGTCTTTATGAATAAAAACCTGCCAATAATTTAAGTTTATTTTGATTTTTATGCCAAGAGGAAATCATTCTCCCCTAGTGGCAAATGGGTGTCAGGAATTATATTGTATTAAATGATTTTTTTTAGGTTTATACTCAAAAATACACTTAATTAAGGCTTGTAAGTGCATAAAGGGGCCAAATAAAGCATAATAAAGGTGTATTTGTTGATGAAAAGTCTAGAAAAGAGTGAAATTTAGTTACAAGTATTTACAACACTTTAAAATAAGACTTGGTAAGTGATAAAAATGGGGTATGTAGGTGAATTATAATAAGAAGAGTCTAGAAAAGTGTGAAAATTTCCCACAACACTTCACAACACCTTTACAGGACATCATAAAGTCTTAATGATTTATAAATATTCAAGATCTAATGTGAATGTGTGGACCACATTGCAACATTAAATCAAGGTGAAATCAAGCCAAAACAAGCACAAGGAGGGACAAAACAAGAAAAAGTAAAAGGGTTACTTTTTCTATGTCCACAAAAGTATCAGACTAAAAGCTTTTGTATCTGAGTGCAAGTGTTTTTCATCATATCATCCAAACAAATTCCAATCTTCAAATAATTATAAATGTGAGAATACCATTCCTTCAAATCTATATGAGCACACAATAGAGCATTATATTCACGTTGATCTAAGACAATAGGAGAGCAGAGAATGTAGACCATAAAGTTGTATTCTTTTATGCCATCATCTGAAGATACAAGGGAGGTGGCACTCACCATTGCATCTATGTGTCAATTTTCTCTCCTAGGAACACTATCTATTATAAAATAAGAGAAACGATCAAGCAAGGATAAGGCTAAATCTTGATACTTAGACAGCATATTCTACTTGGCTTGATACATTCCTATAATTTGATTTATGATAAGCTTAGAATCACGATGTATGTAAAAAAAATTAATATTTAAAGCTATTGCAGCATGTAATCCAACTATAAGGGCTTTTTACTTAGTGGTATTATTAGTACAATTAAATTCTAATTGAAAGGATAAAGTAACTGGCTTACCTTAGGGTGAGACTAGAACTACACCTACCCTGAAGCTAGCATGACATCTCAATCCATCAAAGTATATCTCCCATATTGGTCCATGATTAGTTGTGAGAAGGTCCTCATCTAAAAATAAATCTAGATTTAGGGGAGGAGTGAGATAAGGGAGCTTCTGCCAATTGATCGGCAACAACTTGACCATTAATCTCTTTCTATGTTACAAACTTGATGTCGAACTCAAAGAGCAACATTACCGATTTCACCAACCTTCCTAAAAGATTGGTTATAGTGAACAAATGCTTTATAAGATCACATTTCACAATGACATGAGTTTCAACATGAATAAGATAATGTTGTAACTCCTACATTGCAAAAATGAGAGACATTATTTCTCCATTATGGAATAACGAGTTTCATAATCAATTAGAATATGGCTAATGTAGTAGACTGATCTTTCTTTACCATCATCATCATATTGAGCTAACAAAGCTACTAAGGCATGAGGTTTTGAAAATAAGTTAAAAGTATCATGTTAATTATATTTTGTTTAATACATCTAGGGCTATATTCTCTTATCCTTTGATATTAAACTTCTTAGATTCTTAACAAGGTTGATTGTGATTATTATCTCCTTGTCTATGTTATGAACAAGTTGTTTTTGTTTTGGGGCTAGGAAGGGAAGTTCTTTTGAATCACTTAAGTCTTGTGAAAGATTTATTTTATAGGAGTTATATGAAGAACTTTTAGTGTTAACTCAAAATGGTCTTTTTCAATGTCTCTCTTTATATGGATTCTTAGTTGAATATAGTTATGGATAGAAAAATTCTTCAATTCAAGTAATATTAAATAGAACCATTTGAGAAAATTAATAAATTATTAGAAGAAAATTGATTTATATGAACTTTATTTTTGGTTTTAAGATATATTAGCCATGTTAGAGGGGCAATTCGATTTTTGGATTAAATAAACCTCAATTTTAAATTATGTTCTCTAGATGTTTGATAGCATTTGATTATTGTCATAATAAAAGCTATATGAGTGAGTTAATTTTTAAATGTAAACTTTTGTTATGAATTGAACTTGAGGTATTTTGCATGCTTAATTTCTTGAAAATCTGAAATATTTGGTAACCTATGATTGTTGATTTCAATTATGGCTTTGACTATTTGTTTTCTTTACTAGTTGATTTTGGTAAGATAGTAACTTGAATCTAAAGAGTTGGTTAGTTTAAAAGATTTGATGTTTTCAAAATGGAGATTAGTATTGATAAATAAATTATAATAATTATGATTCTCTTATAGGTACAAGTAGGAATTTGAAAATGCAATTGCTTTGTGTAAAGAAACTTAGAATCAGATATTAGTATTTACTTTTTATATTTAATAATAGTGATGTTTAAATTTAGTGCAATGGAACTATAAGATGAATCATGTATATTAGCTTGTAAAAATGGATTATGCCATTAGTGGGATATTGCATTTGAGGTATGGTGTATTTCCATAATGATTTTATGCAAATGATGTAAGTGCTTGTTTTAAGGGTCTTGTTGGGGTTTGTGAATATGTGATTTCTTGTGTTATGTCTTTTTTCCTTATGTGTTTTTATAGAGTAGTTGACCCCCTCTTATGAAGAGGTATATTTTGGGTCCTCCATGTGCAATGGGTTTGAGTGGGAATGAGTCCCACAAATAGGGGCATCTTTATTTTCAGGACATGAGTACACATGCTTATTCAGGGATAAGAGTATTTGGATGGTACATTGTGGAGTATGGAGGTTTTGATGTGAGATTGGATTTTGGGTGAATGTGATACATATATTTTCCCCTTAATAGGTAGAGCCCCTACCCCCATGTAGAATTCATATTGGAAATCCAATGTGATAGTGTTGTGCTTTGGTGTTTTGTAATTTTATCAAGAGTAAATCAATTTATGCATTGTTGGTGCTAAGTGGTCTTGATGTGTTATGTTGAGAAGAGTTCCAAGGTGGCTAAGTGTTTCCAATAAAATTAAGGTTTTATTTCTTTTTATAAGTGTTTTCAAAAGAATTTGGATAAGGCTAAGAAAGTGCTTTATATACATGTTATGGAAAACTAGTGATTGTTATGTTCATGACTCAAGTTTGAGATATTGGGTATCCAACTTGGGATAACGGTGCGGTGGACATCTAGGATGATCTACTTGTGTATACCCTTGTGTCAATTATGTCTGATGTTAAGATAGAGTATTTTGTTGTTATTTGTTTGGAAATCCCCTAGTGATGACCACTCCAATTAGAGAAGGCTCTACTAGTGTACTTGGGGTTGAGGGAGACCAGGCTGTTCATTGGAAAAAATTTATTCCTCCTTGATATTGTCTCTATGCTAGCCGGAGAACTGATGTCAGAAGATTATGTTCCCCCTTGGAATGTTCATTTGGATCTGCTCCCCCTTTGTAGGACCACATTTTTTGGTCCATAGTGCAACCTTTTTTCTTGAATTGTATCCCATGGGTTGAGGATGGAACTTGTGTGCCAAAATTTTGGATAAGATTCTACTTGGGACATAAATATTGGATATTAAAAGACATGGGTATTATATGTAGTGTTCTTAAGGTATCATTATTGATCTATTTCACATAAAGGTAATGGTTCAATAGACATGGATTGCAAGCAGTGTTGGAAATAGAGGGAGAAGAATAAAATTGTTTAACTATATTATCAAGTATTTATAGAAAATAATACAAAGTAACAAAAATTCAAGGCTTGTGATAGTGGAATATTACAAAATTTCTTGGGTTATAGAATTTACAAATATTGTGATATAGATATGCATTGGTGAATAGTGTTCTCTTGGGTACATTTCAATGTATATATATGATTTATGGCTAATTGATTGGCATGTCCTGGGTTGTGTGGTTTTAATGTGGATATTAGGTGGTTTGAGACCACCATGATATTATATTCTTATGTGGTTTGAGATGACTATTTTTTTTCCAACTAGGTGGTTTGAGAACCACCATTCCCCTCCACCCCTTGAGTGGCTTAGAAAAGTCACATAGTGCATGTATTTTGTAATTTTTTGTGGGATGTGTATTATTTTATTGATTGATGATTCTTTATGGTTTTTTAAATATAATTGATGCCAGTAGTGTTGTATTTTTGAGATAGTTAATTTGTGCTAAATTTTTCTATGGTCCTTTTTTCCTCGAGGACTTAATTTGATTTAAACAGTTTTTAATAGGAGTTGATAAGTTTCCTTTCATACTTTGACTACTCCTTACTTTTCTTTCTCAATATTTTATTATACACTTTGAAATATTATTTGTATCTTCTTAAGTTTGAGGCTTCTTTGATTATTTTGTACTACTGGCATATGTGTCATGATGTGAAATTTGTAAACTACTATATCCAAGAGGGATCCCTGGTAGGTCATATGCGGGTGCAGATGCATTGGGCAATGCATGTTGTGAGGATGGGAATGTAAATGGGACTAGTATGGGATGGTCGTAATTCATTCTCCCCTAGTTCTTGTGTGTGATTCATTGCATACCTTCTGTTAGATGGGGTTAAAAATCAAATAGCATAGACAAAAGTGACAGCCAAAACTTCTAAGCTATTAAACCACATCCAAACAAGAGAAAACAAATAATGAAGAGAATAAGAAATACAAAACATAAAAGAAAATACTCCCCATTATAGTTGATTCTTTCTCTTGCTCTCCTTCTTGTTATGCAACTTTACCCTCAGATTTGTTGAAACACTTGTGCAAAACCTGCAAATGGTAGCAAGAAAGTTGGAAAAAAATAGCTATTAAAATCAAAATGGAGAAGGAAGGTTGCTTTTATAGACAACCATTGGAATGGACGCTTGAGATTAATCTTCTAGAAAGATTCCAAGATCAATGGATGAGAATGCATGAGAGAGATGTTACATAATGGATGGTTGAGATTAAATCTCAAAAAAGATGCCAAGATCAACGATCTAGAATTGATGCACCAAGAATATGCCATGCATGGGAAAGCTATGACGTTGATGGCTATGACACCTAACAGCTATGACAGACATGCAAGGCATGCAGGCTATGAAAGAAATGAATGTTATGACAGAGGATTATGACAGAGCATCTTTGACTAGGTGGAGGTGCATAAATAATTTATTTTAAATTATTTATTCAAAATGGAGGAAAATGACAAGTGGAATGAAAAATAAATAATTTATCCAAATTATTTATTTAG
The DNA here is from genome assembly GCA_007258455.2 of Sequoia sempervirens. NCBI lineage: Eukaryota > Viridiplantae > Streptophyta > Pinopsida > Cupressales > Cupressaceae > Sequoia > Sequoia sempervirens. The sequence goes on along the minus strand of VDFB02281492.1, from coordinate 706,255,201 downwards.
AGAAAATGAAAAGAGGAGAATTTAATTAAATTTATCAATTTAATTAAATGGAGAGATGGAAATTAGACATGGATAATTAATTTGAATTATTTATCCAAAAGAGAGGAATGAAACACAATTAAATAATTTTGACAATTATTTAATTATAGAAGAATAAAAGGTCAAGTAATGATTATTATTATTATTTGACTATAGATGAAAGATAAATAATTAAATAAAAATGATTTATTTAATTATTGAAGAAAGGGATATATTAGCGACGCAATTAAATAATTTTAATTGATCAAGATAGAATAAAGATGAGAAGGTGAATTAATTAAATAATTAAAAACTATTTAATTAATAGAGGAATGCAGTCACACCTAATTGAATAGTTAAAGTTATTCAATTATCGAAGAACAATGACCAAGAAAAATGACGCTCGCGGACTTAGGACATTTTTTTGTGTCTACACCTTCCTTCTTGGAGGTTATCCCCCTTACATAAACAAGGGGAAGGTACTAGGAAAATTATGGAGGGGTCCTAAGAGAGGACCTTGAGACCATCTTTCCTAATATTATCATGATCTATTATGGTTACTCAATGATGTCATAATGAAATTGCAACTGATTCAAATCATAGTGATATAGAATTTGGCACCGTTCCTCCTCATAAATCTCATTCCATGAATCATGTGATATGTCAGTGTTGTGTTGATAGTGTGTGTGTGTGTGCGTGTTGTAAACCAATTTTTGGGATACTTATGGATTAATGATTGAAATTTTCATAATAAAATGAAATGAGTGATTGCTTAAGATGTAAATTCATTTGAATATGATAAGCATGTTGTTGTGAAATGTTGACATATTTGTCTAAGTAATGATGATTGAAGTGAATAAATATATAGTGTAGTCTTTAATAATTATAGAAGTAATATATGAACTAATGTGAAATTGACATATATAACATTATTGTGTAACATGGATAAATCACCATTTGGGTTGATAATTAAATTATAAAGCTTGCCCTAATATTGTAGGATACCTTATGGAAGAAAATTTAGTGTTAATATAATTAGAAAAAAATTATAAAGGATTATTGTCAAGTGATAATGCTTACCTTACTTTTGAGGACTTCTAAGAGTAATTCCAAGCCTAGGGGGAGAGTGTAAGACCCCACCTTTTTGTGAGCCTATTGAGTCTATGTGTTTTGATGATTCATGATCAATGTTTTTAAGCTACTAAGTTAGACATTATACATGAGTTTATGTATGATGGTTGTTCCTATACATCCGTGATGTTCATATTTTTGGATATGATTATTGACTAATCCTATATAATTAATGATTTTTGTGATTTTCTCTGATAATCATATGGGTTCCTTCATTGACTATGTAAGTATGTGTTGATCGAGATGCTCAGTTATGATGGGTTAATGCTTATTTATTACTAACTTGGAACTATTATTATATAATAGATGGATTATAATATATTATAAGGGTTGTTGTGATGATTATTTTATTATTATTAGATGTTGTATACCTTGGAATTTATCCTATTCTAGTGCATAAAATAGCTAAGAAATGTGAAATGATAAGATACCAAGGACACCTCAAGATTAGCTAAAAGAGAGTGACAAAACAATAAGGAAAAGATAACATAAGACACAAATGGTTTTACCTTCCTTGTTGTTGATACCCCTTTGATTGGCCCTTGCTTAGAATGGGATGTGTGCTCCTTGATGGCTCTTGATGTGGCTAAAATAGAGGATCTTACTATGTGCTTGGATGTAAATGCAAGTGAATGTAATTGAAAATTGGATGAGTGCACAAAATGGCAGCATGTAGTTGCAAAATGATTAAGTCTTTGAAAATGCCCTTGAGAAGGGGGTATTTATAGAATAACTTGAATTCTCTAGAGAATTCAATGGTCAAGATTGATCCAATAAGGTCAAGATGAAGGGCTATGGTGGGTTGAGGACTCACAAGCCCTCACATCTTGACATGTGGATTATGAAGTGGATAAAGGTAGGATGATGTGGAGGTGAGGTGGAAGAGAGGTACATGAGGTGGAGGAAGGACAAGTACCTTCCAAGTACATTGGGAGATGGGAAGAATCTTGGGTGAATAAAAATGAATTAAAAATTCACAATGATTGGAAGAATCTGGTGGATAAGACAATGTTCCCACAAGGTGGGAGTTTGTCACATGTGACTTGATGTGACAAGTCAAAGGTTCTAGAAGATGCATGGGAAAAGGGGATTCTAGGAATAATAAAAGTGAATTAAAAATTCACATGGGGAAGAGGGAACCTAGGGTGAATAAAAAGGAATTAAAAATTCCTTGGGGGATGGGGAGAGTTGACCAAGGTACTAATTAGGTTTAACTAATTAGTAATTAGAGGATAATTAGGGGTTAATATGGATTGTAGCCAACTTGCAAAAGTTGGAGGATGTGACACATCCTAATCAAGGATTAGGCATGTGCACATTCCTAATGAAGAGATTAAGAGATGGATTAGGATTAGATGAAAATGACATGTGAGGAATTAAATAAATGTAATATTTATTTAATTCATTTGATGAAAAGGGGATTAAGGAGGGTAAGGTATTTAATTATTAATTAAATACCTTAGGGATTTGGCAGAATTAAGGATATTAATTAAATAATAGTAATATTACTTAATTAACTCATATAAGAGGATGTTTAGACGAAAAGTGATAAATTTGGATAAATTAATTGTCTAAATTTGGATGTCTACATTTTGCCCCTCTTTGAGATGGTGTTACGAAGTAGCATCATTTCAAAGAATATTAAAATATAGAACCCGAAAGGAGATGGTTTGATTGGAAAAGATGCCCCAGTCATCAAAGGGATGACTAGGAAGAAAGATGATGGGGGTCAAGATGAAGAGTAGGGATTGAGGATGCCCCCTCGAGAGGACATGCGGGTTCAAGAGAACACAGATGTGCTCTCGAAATGGATGAGATGATGAAATGGGAGATGAGGAAGAGGATGCAAGGTGATGGGTAAGAGAGTAAGTGATATGGAGATGGATGAAGCACAAATGGATTTGAGGACAAAAGGTGATGTTTCCCCATTCAAGGTTCAAGCCACAAGGGGTTTGAGGATGGATGGAGTGTTGTCAATGAGGAAATGAAGGATCCCGAGACAACACGAGGATAGGGAAGGATACATCCCACTAAGGGGTATTGATGAGGGAAGGATACATCCCAAAACACCACTAAAGGATAGGGAAGAATACCTCCCGATGATGATGATGAAAGTGTTGTTGATGAGGGAAGGATACATCCCAAAACAATCACCAAAGGGATAGGGAAGGATACTAATGGATTATGATGATGATGGGTCAAGGCTGGTAATAAGACTGGGAACAAGACCAAGGATATGATTAGATGATTCAGGCTAAATGGAATGGATGGGGATAGGATGGAGATGTGAGATAAGGATGAAGGATGAATGGAAAATGAAATGCAATCCTAATGCAATTTTCCATCTTTGGAGCACTAATTTTTGCTATAGCATAAGACACAAGACGCCAGAGTATGAAGAACTAAGGTGAATGAGTGTCTAATGCATAAAACAAACACAATAGACAAGAAGGCTATCCCAACACCCCAAAGTCACAAAGACCTTGGTTGGGCCAGGTATTGAGATAACCACAAGCACAAAAGGATGCCCCAACATAACACAAGATCTCGGGAATCTTGGTGGGTACTATGTGGGACAACCAAGAAGACACAATCAAACAAAAGATCAAGATATGCCCCTATGTGGACCAATCAAAACACACCATAATATGATGGATCATGGCGGCCTTGACAAGTGATGATAGGGAGCTCAAATGATAAACAAAATCCAAAAGCATCAAAAGATCGCAATCAATTTCAAATGTCCTTTGCCATAGGATCAAGGGGATGGATGGGATTGATGAGGCCTGTTAGGAAGGATGCATCCTGTTGAGACCAATGATGATGGATACGAAACTAAAAGATCATTATGATGTGGGATGTTCAAAATCGATTGGATTTCATGATACAAGTGGGTCTTGTTTGTTAAGAACCAGCTAGATAAGGGCATACCTTGTTGATATGACATGAGGGAGACAAGACATGAGACTGACACAACCTAAAGACCTAGGGGCTCGGGGGCCGATCAAAGATTAGCCTTGCCTACATAAAAGCGCAGAGCCCTCGTAGTTCAATAAAAGGTGGACGACTGACCATGATGGATATTTCGATGGATGACCAAGATAGGATGGAGAACAGGAGAAAAGTGGAAAATATAGATCGATGATGGATGGAACCCCAGGGGTGGATCAAATGATCGACCTTGCCTACGTGAAAGCGCAGGGGCAACATAGTTCAACATGAGGCTACAGACAAGTGATGGATGAAAGATGATGAGATAACCCTAGATAAGGGGTTAAAATGACAGAACTGACATGATAGAACAAGATAGACCTGTTGGATTGGATTGGATTGGAGGATAGTGACTATATAAAGCTCAGGGATGGGATAGTTATCCAAATCATCAAAGATGAAGTGGGCGAATGACATGCCATATAGATGAATGATGAAGTGATGAACAATGAGATAGAAAAGATGTGCAAAAGAAGCAAAAGTGATGACGATAAGATAGATGACATTAGGTTGCGTGGAGAAAAGCCTATAGATAGATACCAATGACAAGGGATTATGAGATGGGATGAGGGGAGAGGATGGGGGGAGGAAAATGTTTTGGTGGATTGGATAGAGGGATAAGGATTTGGATGAGGAAAAGGTGACCAGATGGATAGATGACTGATTCTTGGAACTAGAAGGTGAAGGGTGGGAACAGGTGGAAGATTACTCAGAATGAGTAAACAGTTGATCAAGATTATGGAATGAGAGCTTGAAATGATAGGAGGTTGGATGAATGTTTGAGATGATAGGAGGCTCGAGGAAGTGTTGAGATGATAGATGAAGGTTCGAAGTAGATGAATTATTACATGGAATGAGTGAATGGATTTATTAGAATGGATGAATAGGACAAAATTGAAGATGGAAGGAGGGATCTTAAGACTTTGTTCGGTATCCAAAGACATTGACTACAGATGGATGAAAGCCCAGATGAGGGGTTTAGCTAAACTCATATTGGGATGAGATTAAAGCTCAGATGAGGATTGGATTGAAGACTAGAATGATTGAAGGATATGATTGGATTGATTCTACACCGAGTTGGGGGGCTTAAGGGATGTAAGGTGTTGACAAGCAGATTTTTCTAAATTTGGCAATTTTCAAATATTGTCAAATTTTTCCATTTTAGGAAAATTCATGGTCGTATGTTTGAGAGTCCCAATTTTTTCCAAGAAATACCCATTGGTGAGATAGGATGAATTGCCAACTAACATCCCAGATTCAAGATATGCATTTTGAGTTGAGTGAACAATTTTTCAAAATGCGGGAAAAAAACACTAAATTGGGATTTTGAGGGCCTAGATGAAAGTTTGAGGCCCCGAAAATGGGTCAAAACGGGTTCCAACGACTTTCAAAGAGTTTAGTTGGAAATCCACTCGTTATCTCATAATGCAACTACCCGTCAAATTTCAGCTCAAACGGACACCTGAGTCAAAAGTTATGGCCTCCAGAAGTGTCGGTGTAAAAATCAAAAATCTTTGAAAATTTCAAAACATGGGTTTTGATGGCAGGGAAAAATTAGAAAATGGGTCGGGATTAGTTTTTTGAAAAAGGCTATAAAAAAGTGAAATTTTGCCAGGGAGAGGGACGCGCCACAGTGGGGCGTATTCGCCCCGGGCCGCAGGGTGCACACGCCCCAGGAGGGTGGAGCCGCCTTGACGGGGCGCACACACCCCAGGAGGGCGGAGATGCCCTGACGGGCTGCCGGGCGCACACCTCGGAGGGCGAGACACCGACAGGGCTTGGGCATGTAAGCCCGAGAGGCGTAGATTCCGGCGCTAACATATGCCCCCGCCGGTGCAGATGCCCTGAGGGTGCACACGCCTCGAGGGAGGGCGACACACCCTGCGGGGCACATCGACGGGCGACACACCCCGAGAGCGCACACGCCCCGAGAGGGCGACATGCCCCAGCGAGGTGGAGATACCCGGAGGGAGCGATTCTTAATGGGGCGATACGCCCGGAGGATGCACATGCCCGAGAGGGCGAGACACCTGAAGGGGCACACACACCCCGTAGGGCTGAGACGCCGATGGGATGGAGACGCCCGGACGGGCTGACACCCCTGAGGAGCACCACCTGGGACAAAAAAGAGGGACGGGGCGATGAACATGGAGAAAAGATAAGAGATTGAAAAGATGTGTAAGAGAAGCAAAAGTGAGGGCGATGAGATAAAGGGCATTGGGTTGCATGGAAGGAGGCCTATAGCCAAATACCAATGACAAGGGATTGTGAGATGGGATGAGGATAAAGATGAAAGAATGGATGAAGGATGGGAGGGATTGTTTGGATGGATAGGAATATAAGGATTGGGAGATGAAAGGGATGCTAGTATAAATGGATATGAAGATAAGGATGGGGAGATGAAAGGGATGTTGTGATAGATGGATAGGGAGATAAAGGGATGTTATGATAGATGATGTCTCCAAGGACTATGTCACAAAGGAAGGAGATGCCCCCACTCTAGATATGTCATATATGATGAGGCATGAGGGATGGGAGATGAGTGGATGGGAAGAAGAGATAACTAGAGGAGGATAGGATGGCTGGCCAAGGAACACAACAGAGCATGGATGAAGGAAATGTATACTAAGAGGTGGCCAAAGCATGTATAGATAGGTGCCCCTGTTTTGATCAAGATCACAAGAAGGATGGAGGGATGGGAGATAAAAGGGATATGATGGTAGGATGTGGAAGATAGGTGGGATGGAGGGGTTTTATGAAGAGGATGGATAACAGGAAGATGGGTGCATAGCGGGAAGCATAGCAGGGAGCATAGTGGGAATGCATATCAGAAAGTTGCCCCCAAGTGTAGAGGGGGATTTACGCATGACGCCTATTTGCCAGGTTTTCATCATAGTAATTATCCAAGGTGCTTGTTTGCCAAGTTTTCACCATTGGATGAATTATTTCTCTTTACTATTTATTTTTTTGACGTTTTTTTGATTTTTTGGTTCTTTGGATAGTAGGGGGATGAAAATGGATAAGGATAGGGATGTGGATAGGGGAATTTAGAAGATACATGATAAGGATATGGATGAAGGACTCAAGCATCAAGTTCTATATGAGGTAGTAAGAGCCCATGTTCGAACTGACTGTTGGATGTTGGTACAACCTCATGCATGAGGATGAATTAGAGGGATTTGATGGGGTTGATACATGGGATAATGGATGGGATGCTGGAAAGGGTATGGATAGAATGATGGGGTGGATATGTGATGGGGAGATGTGTTCAGGACCAACATTGGCACATGTGGTGATGGATGTGAAAAGATAATAGGATTAAGGGATGGAGAATGTGGGGATAATGGAGGAGATGGAATGGTGAATTTTGGGACATGAGGACCCAAAAAAGACCTAGGAGATGAAAGGGGTGTATGATTAGCTTTGGGATTAGTGACTTTGGATGTTCTTATAGATTTTTCATATGATGGCATTGCATCTTTTTTCTTTGGGATCCACATGGTTTTGATCTTTGCTTTGGTGGGTCTTTGTGGCCTTCGGATTTGATGTAGATTTAGATTTTTCGTTTCTTCACCATGTCTTTTGGAGGGAACATGGGGAGCCTTAGATTCATGTGGATGTTTGGATTTATGTGTTTTTTCTTTAACAACCAAAGTGTGTTTAGTAGCCATGGGATGAGTGTGAGGAGATGGATGATGTGGAATGATGAAGGTAGGAGTATGGGGATTATGTGTAGACGAAGGATGTGCGGGTATGTGCCTTTGTTGATCCTGATTAGGGGACATGTGAGAGGGATTTTTATGATGGATGAAAGAGATAGGTGATGAATGGATGAAAGGATGAGATGGAGGAGGTGATCTTGGGATATATGGACCCAAGATGGATGGAGTGGATGAAGGATGGGATATGGTGGATGGAGGATTGGAGATGGTAGATGGAGGGATGTAAGGACCCAAAATGGATGGAGCAGATGAAGGAGGAATATGGACGGTGGTTTTGAGATGATATGATAGAGGAGGAGGGATGGCAACATATGATCTAGTGGGGCGATGGGAAGAGCCGACATTTCTTTTGGAAAAGGCTCATTTAGGACGTATAGATGTTGTACCAACATCTTTAGAGTGTGAGTCTTGGGAAATAGGTCCAAGACCTTGCATGCAGACTTGTTCTTTGACTTGGATGGGCTCTAAAATACCTTGCTCATGAAGGCCTAGACCTTTTCCTTGATAGTTCATTTTCTTGAGCATGCGATCCATGATAGGATTTGTGTTATTCTGAAAACATGATGCGAGTCCATTATTAGGTGGAGGATGATGGGTGGTAAATACACTATGTTTTTCTTCTGCGAGGAGGCCACCATGGAAGAATGCGAGAGTACCAAGGGGATATGCAAGCAGTGTAGGTATAGCAGTTTTAGGCGATGATGGGGGATCATGAGAGGGAGATGGTGGGATAGCAGCATGTGGATAGGTGATGTCAGGAGAGGGATTAGGGGATATGATAGGATCTAGATTTGTGGTAGCAGGCTCATGTGATGGAGATGAAGATGGAGCGATGGAGACAAGGGGATCATGGGGTGGAATGGATGGGGGACTACGATCTTGAGGTGAACTAGATAGGATGGTAGGATCTTGATCTAGAGAAGGGGATATGTTGGCATGATTTGGATTAGACTCTTGGCATGACGCATCTTGTGTGGATGGAAGGATGACAGAGTGTTGGAGAGACTCTTCAAGTTGGGGAGATGGAAGGATGGAGGATTTGATGCAGTCATTAGAATGGATTTGGGCGTCATCGATGGGTTCGATGACCCTTGAAGTAGGAGGTGAATGTTCAATGGACTCAACGGATTTAAAGGATGTGATGGTAGGAGATGGGGGCTTGGTGGATTCAGAGGGTGTGATGGTAGGAGATGGGGGCCTAGTGGATTCAGAGGATGTGATGGTAGGAGATGGGAGCCCAGTGGATTCAGAGGATGTGATGGTAGGATATGGGAGCCCAGTGGATTCAGAGGATGTGATGGTAGGAGATGGGGGCTCGATGGATTCATAGGATGTGATGGTAGGAGATGGGGGCTCGATGGATTCATAGGATGTGATGGTTTCATCAATGATAGGTGTTGAGTGGAGAAGGGTCTCATCACTAACGACCATGGATGATGGGTTAGGATGGCATGGTTCCACGACTGCAATGTGTGGAGTGGGGGATGTTTCCTTTGTTATAAGTTCTTGGAGAACTTCTAAAATGAGAGACTTGCATATAGTTGGCTTGGCTAGGGTGGTAGAAATGGATGAGGGATTATAGATCGGTGGACTAAGGTTAGATGGAGGAATGGGATTGAATGTAGGACTATGAGTAGATGGGGGATTAGGATTGGATGGAGGACTAGGAGTAGATGGATGAATGGGATTGGATGGAGGACTAGGAGTAGATGGAGGACTAGGATTGGATGGAGAGTTAAGGTAAGGATATTGGAGTGGTGAATTAGGATAGGGGGACATGGATTGTGGATTAGGACAAGAGGATGTGGGGAATGGATTATAATAATGGTATTGGGATGGTGGATTAGGATGAGGATATGTGGATGTAAGGTGGGTGTGGATGTAGGATTAAGATAGGAAGGTATGAATGTAGGATTAGAGTGAGTAGATTGGCATGGAAGATTAGGGTAGTGGGTATATGCAGATGAAGGATTTAGATAGGAGGATGTGGATGGGGGATTAGGATAGGGGTATTGAGATGGTAGACTAGGATAAGAGGATGCGGGTGTTGGATAAGAGGATGATGTAGATGAAGGGTATGATGGATATGACGGATATCCCTTGTCAAAGGTAGCAGAAGCAACGTGATTAGGCATGGATGAAGACATAACGGGAGAACTTGAGGGAGTGATTGGATTTTGGAAAGCAGGTGGAGAAAGCTTACTAGAGATGATAGTGTTAATGGGATCTATGTCGTATTCCTCTTGATCAACAAGACTTTCGTTATCGTCATCAATGCAATTAGGGTTTCCCTTGACTACTATTGATGGAGGATAAGGATTCATGATGATGAAAGCATAAATAGAATGGATCAAAGATTTTGGATGAAGATGGATGAAAGCTCAAATTGGGATTTAATTCAAGCTCAGATGAGGATTTGGATTAAAGCTTAGATTAGGATGATTGGATGATGTGATGGGATTGATTTTGATTTTTATGAGACTCGATAGATGGATGATTGGATAGGGATGTGATTGGATCAAATTAGATAAGATTGATTGATGATTGATCAATTTAAAGCACAAACGGGTGATTACGACACTGAATCCACCTTGAGATTGAAAGTGAATTGATAGGGCCGATGGTGATGATTATCTTAGGATGGATGACAATCCTAAGTAGGTTTTGATGATGCTGATTGGATTCAAACACCTAGGTCAATTTGGAAAATAACTTATGAAATGATGTTCAAGGGATTTGGATGGGGAAAATGATTGATTGGATTGGGTAGACGAATGGTTGGATCAGGTAGATGATTGGATGAATTTGATTAAAGGACTAGCTTGGTTTGATTGGAGAGGATTAGATGATTAGATGATGTTGATTGGATAGTTGTGATTGGATGAACCTAATAGGATTCGTGTGATGGGATTGATTAGATGATTGAATGAATTTGATTAGAGGAATAGATTGGTTTGATTATATATGAAGAAACAAAAGGTACCACTAGATAGAGCTCAAAAAATTATGCAATTTTGGTTTTTGAACGAAGTTGATCCAATGCACGGTTTGTAAATGACAGCCCCAGGAAGTTAGGGGCGTATCCACCCCGCGATGCAGGGCATGGCCGCCCCAGGATGGTCAAATTATTGATATGAGGAAATGGAAGGTACCACTAGATAGAGCTTGAAAAGCTAAGCAACTTTGTTTTTTGAACAAAGTGGATCCAATTCACGGTTTGTAAATGACAGCCCCGGGAAGTTAGGGGCATATCTACCCCGCGATGCGGGGCGTGGCCGCCCCGGGATGATAAAAATTTTGATAGGAGGAAACAGAAGGTACCACTAGATAGAGCTTGAAAAATTAAGCAATTTTTTTTTTTCAACGAAGTGGATCCGATTCACGGTTTGTAAATGACAGCCTCGGGAAGTTAGGGGCGTGACCGCCCCGGGATGATCAAATTTTTGATAGGAGGAAATGGAAGGTACCACTGGATAGATTTTGAAAAACTAAGAAACTTTTGTTTTTGGATGAATTCGATTCGACATATGGTTTGTAAATAACAGCCCCGGGAAGTTAAAGGGGCGTAGTCGCCCTTCTGCAGCAAAATAGGGGTGCTTCCACCTTTCTGCAGCAAAACAAAGGGCGCTTCCGCCTTTCTGCACTGATTATGAGTGGTGTTTGGTGATGCAAATGGTAAGAAATTATTGGTGGATTAGGGAGAAATTAAAATGAATAGGTGGATTGAAGATAATTGTGGAGAATGAACGGGGATTTAGAATGGCTAAAACAACAGTTTTGAATGATGAGATGGAGGTTTAAAATGGTCAAATGGAGGTTTTTGGAGGTTTAGAGTGACAAAACGAAGGCTTAGGATGATGAGATAATAGTTGGGAATGGTTAAATGATGGTTTAGAGGCTAAACAGATCCAAATGGGGTGATTTCGGGTGTTTAGGAAGGCAGATTCGCCCTTTTGCAGCAAACCTGGGGCGTAGTTGCACTTTTGCAGTAAAAACAGGGGCGTAATTGTACTTCTATAGTAAAACAGGGGCGTAATTGCACTTCTGCAGTAAAAATAGGGGCGTAATTGCACTTCTGTAGTAAAATAGGGGCGTAATTGCCCTTCTGCAGTAAAACAGAGGCTTAGTTTGATGCAAATGACTATGGCAAGGACTTTAAAATGATAATGATAAGGCCAAATTGTCAAAAGTTCACTGGTTTCTCACAAGAAAACACTCTCAAGCAAATACAACCCTATGATTAGTGTTAAGGGTATGGCCAAAGTGGTCTTAATCTAGGATGCACAAGGTATCTAGGGAGTCCTCGATATACTCTCGGTACGTGAGGCACAATCGTGAACACCAGCTCGTCACAAGCGTGAGTCGGGAACCCCAGCGAGATACTGAAGAGCTCGGACCAACTCTTCACGTCTATCTAGGTATCACCCTAGCTTCAATGCGCTGCCAATTACGACGTGACTGGATTGGGGTACAGCTTTCGCTCTCCCCCTTTGTATACCCCGCCGATACGCATGGTTGGAATCGTCCCTTGGGGTGATGAAATCCCCAAGCAGGTCCCACTATAAAGAAAGCACTAACCGCTTCCAACTACTCCCCAGGCTCACATGAAGTGCAAGGAGAAAGCGGAAACAAGTTAATGCTCCCTTTGGGTAACACAAAAAGACAAGAACAACAAGCAATAAATATTACTCCCTCTAATTAAGCTATGTTCTTAGATTAATGCAAACAGCAAGGATAATTTCAAAAAAAAGATTTAGCAAATGGATAGCCCTGCAAGCAAATATTAGATATTGTATCCCGCTTTCTCCATCAACTTCACAAGAATATGCTGCGAAAAGTTAGCAAAAAACACATGCATGCCTGCAAGAACAATGTTAATGAGAGAAAAAAGCAACTAAATCCAAAACCAAAATAATAATTTTACCTTCCAAGGGGCGCAGTCGCCCTTCTGCAACAAAACAGGGGCGTAGTTGCACTTCTGCAGTGAACAGGAGGGCACAATTGCACTTCTGCAGTGACCAGAAGGGCGCAATTGCACTTCTGCAGTGACTAGGAGGGCGCAATTGCACTTCTGCAGTGAACAGGAGGGCACAATTGCACTTCTGCATTAAAATGTTAGCAAAAATTAAAATTTCAGCCCAGGTGGGCGCACACGCCCTTCTGCAGAAAAGTGTTAGTAAAAATTGAACTTTTAGCCTAGGTGGGCGCACGCACTTCTGCAGTAAAAGTGTTAGTAAAAATTGAAATTTCAGCCCAGGTGGGCGCACGCGCACTTCTGTAGAAAAGTGTTAGTAAAAATTAAAATTTCAGCCCAGGTGGGCGCACACGCACTTCTGCAGTAAAAGTGTTAGTAAAAAGTGAAATTTCAGCCCAGGTGGGCACACACGCACTTCTGCAGAAAAGTGTTAGTAAAAAGTAAAATTTTAGCCCAGGTGGGCGCACACGCCCTTCTGCAAAAAAGTGTTAGTAAAAATTGAAATTTCAACCCAGGTGGGCGCACACGCACTTCTACAGAAAAGTGTTAGTAAAAATTGAAATTTCAGCCCAGGTGGGCGCACACGCACTTCTGCAGAAAAGTGTTAGTAAAAATTGAAATTCCAGCCCAGGTGGGTGCACACGCACTTCTGCAGTAAAAGTGTTAGTAAAAAGTGAAATTTCAGCCTAGGTGGGCGCACACGCACTTCTGCAGAAAAGTGTTAGTGAAAAGTGTTAGGTGATATGTTTATGGGTTAGGGGTCTTTTCATCTCATAAAACCCGTTTAATAAAGTTTAGAACCCACTCTAATTACACACTTTAAAAAGTGTTGAAAATTAGAGCTGGTTGGGTAGTTGAGTAGTTAAGGAAAGGTAGTTTCCTTTCCCCCTTCTATTTATACATTATTTTTTAGTGGAGAAGGGGTTTGCTCCTTTTGGGGCATTATTCTTGAGTTCTTGTTTGGTTCCATTCTTTGTTGTGGAAGGAGGAGGAGGATTGTGAAGAAGAAGGAGCAATGGAAGAGAGGGCTTGGAGAGAATTTTCCACAAGTTGGATAGCAAATTTTCTTGGTAAGGTATACCCATTTAGTTATCTACCTTTGTTGATGTGTAAGGAGATTTTTGGCATATTTATCTTGTTTATAAAAAAAATCTATTTAAATTTTGATGTTAAATCTCTTGTCTTGCTAAAAGCAATGTGTTGGGGTTTTTATTGGTTGAGTTTTCCACCTTGTTTATTTTAATTTTATTATACCCTTTGGTGTGTTAAAAAAAAATATGAATGCAATATTTTGTGATATAAAGTGTAAACTTGTCTAGGAATTCTTGTGAATAGGGGTTGTATTGTGTCAAGTTTTCTAAAATGGATGTTATGGAGTATACATTTGTGGTGGATCCTATGCTAAAAATGTTTCGTGGATGTGCTATATGACCCTAGCTTAGGGGTGGATTGAATTTCAATCCTATGGTTGGGTGGAGAGCTATTGGCCTTATTGTTTTTCTCTTCCTTTGTTGTTCTCTTTTATTTTTAGGATTGCACATCGAATTTGGAAACTAATTGGAATATCCTCAAGAAGTTAAGTTCCAAATATTTTAATTGTGAGTCTTATGAATCTAGGAGAGATTCAAGCATTGTGGGTAAACTTAGGAAAAATGGGTTGTTGTGTATATGAGTAAGTGCAAATGTAATTATGTGAAATATGGTAGCAAGGTTGCATAGGAAGAAATAAATGCCTTGATTTCTTTTATTGTTGTGTTTGTATGTAAATAATATGAAACAATCAAGACCTCCATGAGGTAAGCCATGTTTAATGGGATGTTGTGAAGCTAAATGTGTGGCTAGGGTATTACTTTATAAAAGAGTTATGTGTAATATCTCTAATTGTGAAATTTTATTTAAGGGAAGGAAAATTTGGTTTACTCTTTACGGATTATCATGAATATAGAGTTTAGTAATTACAAGGAATATGTTTTATAAATATTGTTTGTGTAAAATCAAGAAATAAAATGTAGTATGTTCTTTTGATGTTTTCAATTTGTGCTTAGTAGGAAATTTGTGAGTAAATCTTGTAATAGGTAGGATACACTTAGGACTTGATTTAATAGAAAAAGGTAGAATACTCTTTCTTGTATTTGGAAATAAATTTAGAAACATTAAATAGGTTAATTGAGTGGGGTGGAATGAATCTTGTTCTTGACATTAAAAATTAAGATCAAATTGGATTGTAAGGAGAAAAAATAACTTACCCTTGTAACTAATTAAATCATGTAGGTATTATAGATATAAAAAAAATCCTACTATAACTTCATATTAAAAAGAAACCACTAAAGGAATAGGAACACTGCAATGTTTTTTTAATTTATCACAATTAATAAAATTAAGTATATAAATCAGGTAAAAATATAGTAATGCATGTGTTTAGAAAATATTTTGTAAAGATATAAAACAAAAATAATATGATTATTTTATATATATATACATATATGTAACTATATAGAGAAAATATGTATATAAATGTATTTATGAATAGATAGTCACATTTATTTGCATATTATTATTTATCTATCTTATATATATATGCAAAATACAATATATAGATAGTATAAAATTTTATAAGTATGAAAAATAAATAGGGTAAGTGAAAAAAGATGGGGGGCCAAAAATGGGTCTTAAGTGGCCACTCTTTTTCTAAAATCGAGAATTATTGACCTTAGATGATAAATTGAGGATAGTTACACTCAAAATTTTAAGATACAACAAAAACAATCTAGCAAGTGCATCGAGTCTTCTTTCTAAACTACTATTTTTTTTAAATGGCATAGATTAAGGGGTTCAAAAGAGGGAGCCACAAAATTTGGTGTTGTTTTTTGTCAAAAAAACATAACATAGTGTCTTTTGTGGCTCGCTTGAAAGGTTAACTTTTTTTGGTATTTTTAAAATCGCTTCAATGAGAAATTAGCTAACATGTAGTTTATGCCTAATTTTTCTGATAATTTTTTAATGAATATTTGATTTCTTACTCATTTTCAAAGTGGACACATCCTGAAAAATGGAATTTTGGCCATCCTACACCTATTAATTTTAAAAATAATTAAAAATCAACCTATTTTTTTATTATATCTAGAATGGAGTCTAGTTTCTAAAAATTTAATTTATTTGAAATTTCAATGAATAGTTGATCTATAAAGAAAAAAATACCAAACACTAGTTTTTGCCAAAAAAATGGACACAAACAAAAGAAATTAAAGATGAAAGGCTTAACTTTGTCAAAATGTGAAAATAATTACATAGTTAAATAGCTAAGAGAGAGTTTAACATTACCTAGGTGTTCAATTTGTTTAACCTTGAAACACATGCAAACCTGATGGTTAGCATGAACCCGATTATGTGAAATCTTGTAGAATATGCAAAAACATGTATTTGGACGTTGTGGAAGGAACTCCAAGCCTTTGGTTTGGTAATCCAAAGAAAATACCAAGCCTAAGGCTTGGGGATTCCCAAAGCAACATATAACGCGAGGACGTTATAACACGCTTGTGTTATGTTTTGTTTTGCATTTTTTGGTTTTTGCAATAGTTTGGCACGTGTTTTTCATGCTTGACATAACGTGAGCACATGGAATGTTTTATATTCAAGTATGTTTTATGTATGTATGTATATATATTTGTATTTATGTATGTATGCGTGTATGTATTTATGTATGTATGTATGTATGTATTCTTGTATGTATGTATGTATTCATGTATGTATGTATGCTTGTATGTATATATGTATGTATGTATGCATGTATGTATGTATGTATGCTTGTATGTATGTATGTATGTATGTTTGTATGTTTGTATGTATGTATGTATGTATGTATGTATGTATGGATGTATGTAATGCTTGTATGTATGTATGTATTTATGTATGTATGTATGTATGTATTCTTGTATGTATGTATGTATGTGTGTAAGGGTTTTGGGTTTAGGGTTTATAAGGACCTAAGGGTATACATTATAGGGTTGAGGGTTGAGGTTTGAGGGTTAGGGCTTAAGTAATAGGTTCAGGGTAGAGGGTTAAGGGTTGAGTGATTAGGGCTTAAGTAATAGGTTGAGGGTAGAGGATTGAGGGTTGAGGGTTATAGTTGGATAGTATTAAGTGTGTTGAGTGTATAAGATTAAGTGTGTAAGGTATAGGGATTAGGGTTTAGGATATTCAGTTTAGGGTTTACGATATAGATTGAGGGTATAAGGCATAGGGTGACTTGGGTTGAGAGTATATGGTTTAGGTTTTAAGTATAAGGTTGAGGCACAATATTTAGGGTTTATGGTATAAGGGTGAGGTTATAGTGTATAGGGATGAGGTTTTGTGGGTGTGCATTTCAAGGTTTAAGGTATAGGGTTGACAATTGAGGGATTAGGGCTTAAGTATATGGTTGAGGGTATAGGGTTGAGGGTTGAGGGTTTATAGTTGAGGGGTAATGGTCAAGTTTGAGTGTCTAAGATATACGGTTCAGGGTTTAAGGTTGAGGGTATAAGGCATATGGATGAGGGTTGAGGGTATAGAGTATAGGGTAGAGTTTTTAAGGTTGAGTGATAATGTTCAAAGTTGAGTGTCCAAGGTTAAGTGTATACGGTATAGGGTTTAAGGGTTTAAGTTTTAAGGGTTCAAGGGTATCTATGGGTTGAGGGTTTAGGGTTTAAGTGTTTAAGGTTTGAGTGATTAATGGTTAAGGTTTGAGGGATTAAGGTTTAAGGTATAGTGTTGAGGGTAGTCTTTAGTGATAGGTTCTAGGGTTTAAGGTTTAAGGTTTGAGGGTTGAGGCTTTAGAGATAGGGTTTAGGGTTGAGGGTTAAGGGATTAGAGTTTAAGGGATGATGGTTTAAGTTTTTAAGGTTTAAGGGTAAATGGTTTAGGTTTAAGGGTTGAGAGATAAGATATTAGGGTTTAATGTATAGGGTTGATGAGTTACGGTTAAGGGTTTAATGTATAAGGTAGAGGGATTGAGGGTTGAGGTTTTAAGGGATGAGAGCTGAGGCTTTAGGGATAGGGTTTAGGGTTGAGGGTTAATGGATTAGGGTTTAATGCTTTAACGGTTAAGGGTTAAGGGTTTAGAATTTAAGGGTTTATGGATTAAGGGATTAGGGTTTAAGGGTTGAGCATTAAGAGATTAGGGTTAAGGGTTTTTAATATATAGGGTAGAGGGGTTGAGGGTTGAGGATTTAATTGTTGAGGGTTGAGGCTTTAGGGATAGGGTTTAGGGTTAAGTGTTAAGGGATTAGGGTTTATGGGTTGAGGGTTTAAGGCTTTAAAGTTTAAGGGTCAAGGTTTTAGGGTTTAAGGGTTGAGGGCTTAAAGTATTAGGGCTTAAGGTATAGGGTTAAGGGTATAGGGTTGAGGGATTGAGGTTTGATAATTGAGGGTTAATGGATTAATGTATAGGGTAGAGGGTTGAGGGATTAAGGGGTTGAGGGTTTAATGGTTAAGGGTTGAGGGTATAAGGTTGAGGGTATAGGGTTGAGGGTATAAGGTTGAGGGTATAGGGTTGAGGGTTGAGGGTCCAATGTATAGGGTAGAGGTTTAAGAATTGAGGGTTGACCTATTTTAATGTATAGGTTAGAGGGTTGAGGGATTAAGGGTTTAAGGGTTGAGGGTTTAAAGGTTGAGAGATTAAGGATTTAAGAGTTGAGGGTTTAAGGGTTTAAGTGTTGAGGGATTAGGGTTGATAGTTGAGGGATTAGGTTTTAGGGTTTAGGGTTGAGGGTTTTAGAGGGTTGAGGGATTAAGGGTTTAAGGTTTGAGGCATTAGGGTTGAGGCTATAGGGTTGATGGCTTAAGGATTTAAGGGTTGAGGGATTAGGGTTGAGAGTTGAGGGATTAGGGTTTAGGGTTTAGGGTTGAGGGTTGAGGGATTAGATTTGAGGGTTTAAGGGTTAACGGATTAAGGGTTTAAGGGTTGAGGCATTAGGGTTGAGCCTATAGGGTCGATGGCTTAAGGATTTAAGGGTTGATGGATTAGGGTTGAGGGTCCAATGTATAGGGTAAAGGTTTGAGAATTGAGGGTTGACTTAGTTTAATGTATAGGTTAGAGGGTTGAGGGATCAATGGTTTAAGGGTTGAGGATTTTGTTTGTGTTCCAAATTGAACCAGGCCAATGAATCCTAAAGACTTATCCAATTTCTTATGCTCAAACTCAAAGGGGATTTGGCCAACTGACAAGATTTAGTCAAACACTGAGATCTTCTACCCTTCTGGCTCTACAAGACCAAGGTGGGTCAACCTAGAAATAATGCCTAAAACTTAATTCATTCATACACACAAAAATTATTTTTTATAGTAGATAATTCCCAATGAAAAGACACCAAGGAGAGCATTAATAACCTCAAATCTGGCTAATTTTTTGGTATATTAACACTAACTCAGCAATTGGGAAGCAGGACTCAACACCACAACCAAACAAAAAGGATTTAAAATGATTTTGAAATTATAAAATGTTTATGAGATACATAAAACTGAATAATAGATCAGTGCCAATTCTAGGCCATGGAGTCAAACACATAAGGTGAATTCATCAGCAAACAGATTTCAACTAGTGGAATTAAATGGTCAATGCCTTGCATCAACTGTTACTGTCTTGCACCAACAATCCTCTCCTGTTATCAATCAAATTCTCCTTACCAAATCCAACCTGCACACTTGAAATAACTATTATCTACTCAAGGTATTTATCCATTTCTTTGAAATAGACCCATAAACAAATAACACAATCTCATGAAATTTGAGATGACAAACTCAAAATACTTGGTATTATTGAATTCATATGATAAAATTGTACTAGTTTGGAGACAATTTGAAGACATTCATGAATTTGCAAACACTTTCATGATTTATTTGCATAAAACTATTTGTATTTGTGTTAAAGGGTTCTAAGAGGATTCTGAGGTTTTGTATGGGGTTGGATAGATAGAAATGTTAAGTCTGAGTTATTTTAGTGTCTGTAAGCTATAAATGCAAATTTCATGAGCAAATACAACCAGTTTATGCAAATAAATCATGAAAGTGTTTGCACATTCATGAATACCTTCATATTGTCTCCAAAATTGTACAGTTAAATCATTTGAATTCAATAATACCAAGTATTTTGAGATTGTCATCTCAAATTTCATGATATTGTGTTATTTGTTTGTGGGTCTATTTCATAGAAATCATTAAATGCTTTAAGTAGATAATAGTGATTTCAAATGTGCATGTTGGATTTGGTAAGAAAAATTTGATTGATAACAAGAGAGGATTTGTTAATTTAAGACATTAATAGTTGATGCAAAGCATTAACAATTTAAATCCACTGGTTGAGTTTAATTTTCTAATAAATTCATTTTATGTGTTTGACTCCATGGCCTAGAATTAGGCACTAATTTATCTTACAGCTTAGTACATCTTAGAAACATTTTATAAATTCCAAATCATTTTAAATCCTTGTTGTTTGATGTTGAGTCCTTCTTCCCAATTGTTGAGTGAGTGTTGAGTTACTGAGAATGTAGCCAGATTTGAGGATGTCAATACTTTCTTTGGTATATTTTCATTGGGAATCATTTCTATAAAAATAAATGTTTGTGTATGAATGAATTAAGTTTTTAGGCATTGTATAGGTTGACCCACCTTGGTCCTATATAGCTAGAAGTGTAGAAGATCTTAGTCTTTGACCAAATCTTGTCAGTTGGCCAAATCCCCTTTGAGTCTAAACATAAGACATTGGCTAAGTCTTTAGGATTCATTGGTCTGGTTCAATTTGGAGCACCAACAAGTTTAAGGGTTTATGGTTTAAGGGTTGAGGGATTAAGGGTTTAAGGGTTGAGGGATTAAGTGTTTAAGGATATATTAGGGTTGAGGGTTGAGGGATTAGGTTTGGGGGTTTAAGGTTTGAGGGATTAATAGTTTAAAGGTTGAGGGATTATGGTTGATGGTATAGGGTTAATGGTCCAATCTATAGGGTAGAGGTTTGATAATTGAGGGTTGACCTAGTTTAATGTATAGGTTAGAGGGTTGAGGGATTGAGGGTTTAAGGGGTGAGGGATTAAGGGTTTAAGGGTTGAGGATTTGAGGTTTGATGGATTTAGGGTTTAAGGGTTGAGCTTTAAGAGTTGAGGGTTTAAGGGTTGAGAGATTAGGGTTTGAGGGATAAGGGTTTAAGGGTTGAGAGAATATGGTTGAGGGTTGAGGGATTAGTTTAGGGTTGAGGGTATATGGTTGAGGGATTAGGTTTGAGGGTTTAAGGGTTGAGGGTTGATGGATTAAGGTTGAGGGTTGAGGTATTAAGGGTTTAATAGTTGAGGGTTGAGGGTATAGGTATGAGGGAAAGAGTGGTAAGGAGGGAGAGAGGTGGAGAGAGAGGGAAATAACTAGAAATCCTTGAGAGATATAGAGGTTAGAGACCTACAACCCAAGGAGAGAGGGGTGAGAGACATAGGGGGAGATAGGGGTGAGAGAGATAGAGGGGGGGAAGGGAGAGAGGTGAGGGGGAGATAGATGTGATAGATAGAGAGGTGAGGGGAGAGATAGAAGAAAATGAGAGAGTGAGAAATGTTGAAAACTTGAGGGAAAGATGGGTAAGGAGGGAGAGAGGTGGAGAGGAAGGGAAATAACTAGAGATCCATTTGAGAGATAAATGCTAGAGACCTATAGCCTAGGGAGAGAGGGGTGAGATACATAGGGGGAAAGATAGGTCTGAGAGATATAGAGGGATGATAGGCCCATGGGTAATGAGACAATGAGTGAGAGACCTAGATGGCTAAGGAGGGATGGAGAGGTAGAGAGGTGAGAAATAGAGAGGTGGGGGGAGATATAGAATAAAATGAGAGAGATAAGTTCACAACTTGAGGGAAATAGGGGTAAGGAGGATTGATAGATGTGGAGAGTGAGGGAAAAAACTAGATATCCCTAAGGGATATATAGGTGAGAAACCTACAACTTAGGGAGAGAGAAATGAGAGAGATAGTGGGGAAATAGGGGTGAGAGAGATAGAGGGGGGAGAGGTGGGTAATGAGACAAGGAGTGATAGACCTAGATGGCTAAGGAGGGAAGGAGAGGTATACAAGAAGTTATTGAGAGACCTAGAGAGGGGAGAGGTAGAGATTAAGGGAAATAACAAGAGAGCCCTAAGAGATATAGAGGTGAGAGACCTACAGCCTAGGGAGAGAGGTGGAGAGGGAGGGAAATATCTAGAGATCCCTAAGAGATATACAAGTGAGAGACCTACATCCTAGGGAGAGAGGGGTGAGAGAGATAGGGAGAGATGGGGGTGAGGGAGATAGGGGAGGAGGGGTGGATAAGGGTTGAGGTTTTAAGGGTCAAGGGTTTAGGGTTTAAGGATTGAGGTATTAAGTGTTTAAGGGTATAGGGTTGAGGTTTGAGGGTTGAGGGCTTAGGGATAGGTTTTAGGATTTAAGGGTTAAGGGTTGAGGGTTGAGGCTTTATGGATAGGGTTTAGGGTTTAGGGTTAAGGGATTAGGGTTTAAGGGTTGAGGGATTAGGGTTAAGGGTTGAGAGATTAGGGTTGATGGTATAGTGTCGAGGGTTGAGGTTTTAGGGATAGGGTTTAGTATTTAAAGGTTAATGTTTTAGGGTTGAGGATTTATGGATAGGGTTTAGGGTTTAGAGTTAAGGGATTAGGGTTTAAGGAATAGTATCTAGGGTTGAGGGTTTAGGGATAGGGTTTAGGACGTAAGATTTAAGGGTTAAGGGTTGATGGTTTAGGGATAGGATTTAGGGTTAAGTGAGAGACCTATATGGCTATGGAGGAATGGAGAAGTAGAAAAGGAGTGATAGAGATACCTAGAGAGGGGAGAGGTAGAGAGGTGAGGGGGAGACAAAGGTGAGAGATAGAGAGATGAGGGGAGAGATAGAATAAAATCATAGAGTGAAGTTGACAACTTGAGAGAAAGATGGGTAAGGAAGAGGGAGAGAGGTGGAGAGGAAGGGAAATAACTAGAGATACATTTGAGAGATATAGAGGTGAGAGACCTATAGCCTAGGGAGAGAGGGGTGAGATACATAGGGGGAAAGATAGGTGTGAGAGAGATAAAGGGGGAGAGGGGTGGTTGATGAGACAATGAATTAAGAAACCTTTAGGAAATCAAAATTTTCATAATGTGAGTGTATTTTTAAGAAGTTAAAATATGGTTGTTTTCTATAGCAAGATAAAAATTTCTCAAGTTATAATACGAGCACATTTTGGCTTACTCTAAAAATGGTAAAAAAGTCAACATACCCATGATCCAAGCCCACATGCTCTATTATTCTCCTATCTATGTGCATGTTCCGATAAGAAAAAGTTTTTTGATGTTGTTGGGAAGTGCACATGCAATTTTTTCACATTCTACCACCTTTGCATCAACTTTCCACCACCTTGTTATGGTTTGCAAACTTAGGAAGGAGGAAATAACAAATTTTTCGCATCGAATTTGATATATATCAATTCAAGTCTCAATTTTTGTAGTGTTGCAATGTTAATTGTGATTGAATTATAATAATTTAATATTATACATTGGTTATTTGTATTGTTGTTGAAAGATTGAAAATTGTTTTATTTTTCTAGGGTTTAGGACCTAGGATGACAATCTTCACTCTCATTCAAGAATAAACCCTAGAGATCTCAATGCACAAGAGAAAGAGATCTTGCAATAGGGTTGTCCTAGGGGTTGAATGTAAACTAATGAGGGGTTCACCACCAAGTTAAGACAAGGAAAGAAAAATGAAATGCAAGATGTAATGATGAATCCTAATATGATGCAAACTCTAACTAAATGACCTAAAAATGCAAATGAAACAAAATAGAAAGCTACAAAATGTAATGTGTGCACCTGGGACTCTAAAGATGATTGAATGAGGCTCTGAAGTGCTAGAAATTCTAACTTTAATGCTAAGTGGGACTCATTCACCAAGCTAGGTGAATCAGTCCAAAATTTGGGTTTTTGTGTGGGAATAGGAATTTGTCAAATGGGTATCCAAATCTACAAAGAAAATATTTTTGACCAAAACTAAGACTCATTCGCTAGAAGTGGTGAATCAGTCCAATTAGGGTTTTTGAGAACTTTAAGGTCTAAATATTATCTTCTCTATCTACTCAATTTGCTTCTTCAGGTTTCCAGATTGGAATCTCTATAAATCAACCTATAGGTGTTCTCTAATATTCTCCAATGCTTGATGACAACTTTCACAACTTTAGGCACCTTGACAACTTTCCCCAAGCTTTCTCTTCAATATTTCTTCAATATGAACCTACAAATCACACACTAAAGAGATGGAAAAATGTTGCTTTGTTAGTGGATAGGGGCTTGTCTTGGTCAAACCCGATTTTGGTAATCAAACCTTGAAATGAAATGAAATAGGAATGGAGAATGATGAATGAACAAAATATGATGTTACAACTCAGCAAACTCTATCAATAAGATGTTGCAAACATGTATGATATGGATCCAATGAATTTTTAGATCTTGAATCTTGCTTGAATGGGATAGATCTTGAATGAAATGCTAGCTTGAATCATAAAACCCTACATCACAATTGTTAGCTCCAAAACAAACATGATGCATGAAGTCCTTGACATGATAATTGACGCTTGAATAATGCTCTAGAATGCTTGATAATCTTCCCTTGAAGACTTTTGAATTCTCTTGTAAATGCTTGAATGCTCTTGTGAACTCCAACTTGCTATAAAGATGCTCATTCAATTTTCTACATGTAAAATGAGTGAAAGAAACTTGTATTTATACTTAATTATGTAAGAATTCCTAAAATTACAACACTACAAGCTGACTTCAAATCTAGGAGGATAAAATCCTACCAAAATTTTGAATTAATTTTGATTTTGGGCCACACATTCGCCCAAGGTGGTGAATGAGTCACATTAGGCATACTTTATGGGACCATTTTTAAAAAAATTTAGAAAGGTGTGAAACCAAGTTTGGGACCCAAAAACCTAGGCAGGACTCATTCTCCCAAGGTGGCGAATGAGTCCCACATCACTAAATTTGGGGCCATTCAAACTGAAACACCTAAATTATGATTGGGTATAATTTATGTCATAATTATGCTCAAAAAGATACATTAAATGAGGCTTGTGGATGCAAAACAGGGCCAATTAAAGTACAAAGAAGCCCAATTATTAATGAAAACCCTATAAAAGTGTGAAAGTGTGTTACAAAACTTTACAAAACTCTAAATAAGGCAAGATTAAGGTATATTTTAGTTTAAAATAGGTTTATTAGGTTTGGTTAATTAATAAAACCTTAGAAAAGTGTGAAAGTGTGTTACAACACTTCACAACACTTTGGCAAGGTACCATTTAAATTCATTAGTTTAGAAGGGCCCAATACCTAATGTGAATGTGTCAAACACATTACAACACTAAATTAAGGCATCATTAGGCTCAATTTTTCAAGGAGGGCCCAAAAAAGTTTGAAAATGTCACCGACAACATTTTTTGACATTACATTTAGCCCCCACTTTAGTGAGAGGATGAACTTGCTTCAAACTCACACTAACTTAGACAAACTCACTTCAAGAGAGGTCCAAGTGTACCAATGCTGGTATGATGAGACGACAATGATCAAGAGGGGCGATCAAGCCCCCAGGATCATGGTCCCATGGAAAACTAACATAGGTACAAGAGAACACACATGAAAATGATATAAAGAGCATCATAAAGGCACAAGCATACACTGCCAAAGACAAGAAGAAAATTAAAATAAAATAAAAGGATCAGATCAAGCTTTGACTGTATGTCCATCACGATGTGGATCAAATCTAGGTTGTTTGTCCAAAAAATGCAAGCTCACTTTGAGGAAATGGAACTCTAGGTTGTCTGTTGGGTGAGGATTCGAAAGAGGTGAGACACATACACACACAGTCGATATGCGCTCACACTCACATGTGAGTGGCTAAGGGAAAGCCATTCCCAATTGGGCTTCCCATCAAAAACTATACCAAAGCTAACTCCCTGATAAGTTTAATAGGGCGCCACACAAAAATGACCTTTGAGCTTCATGTGACAAGCAAAACTTTGTATGCTTGGAGCTCATGAACAATGAACTTTGAGATTCATGAGGCAAAAAAAAATTTGTATGCTTGGAACTCATGAACAAATAGGATGGCTCTACATGCATGCAAGGTGTATTATGCAAGGTGGCCATATAATAGAAAATGCAAATGCAAAAATAAGGAATGTTCAAAGGAGTCTTGCTTAGTTCATGTGAGGTCTTTAACAAGTAGGCAACATTGTGCCTAATGTCTCCAAGAGAGGACCAATCAAAGAATAGAAGATTCACAACTTAGCGGATGTAGTATGTCGCATCAAGCCACTAAGAGGATTATAATATGCTAAGAGAGATCACGCTCTTGAAATACATCACACCTGATATCATCCACAAAGAAAAAAACACATCATATAAAGTAAGAATACTACACCATGAACCATGAGAAAGAAAAATTCAAAGGAATAATGCTAATTTATGCCCCCACTTTAAAGAAATTTTTAAACACCATACTGTGAGAAATTACTTTAAAGTAAAAAATGATAGCTACTAACAATAAAGAAGACATAAGATCTAACTTGGTAAGCCTTATGCCTAGTCATATGTTTCCAAATGAAACTACATCATGTAAAAGAAAAATCAAAACACATACGGGATCTATGGATTTGGGGTCAATATGTTCTTGCTATAATGTTTTTAGAGAGCTCAGAACTATCATCATTCCCCAAGAACACAGAGAGAGTGAAAACAAAGAAAAAAACTTGGGTCAACATGGAAGATACATGAATTCCTCGACGTCTTGCATCATCCCCAAAAGGAAAACACAAGAAAAATGAAAAAGATAAAGGAAAATATTTTGGGTCAATGTGGAAGAGACATAAATGTCCTGATGCCTTGCATCATCCCCAAAAGGAAACACAAGACAAATGAAAAATGAAAAAATAAAATATTTAGGACACATAGAATAATGAAGGTACAAATAGAGGAATGTGAGAAAGAGAGAACATCAAATAGAGCATCATGGTGGATCACATCGCACACATGCAATCACACAAAAGAAAATGAAAAATAAATGATGTAAAAGACTTGGAAGGTACATGCAAGTCAACCTATAAACAAGTCATCCACATCCCAATTGTGTTTATCATATATAAAAGGTGGGAAACTAGCCAAAGGGACAATAGCAAGTGTCGAACAAGGGCCGTCACCAAGTTCAACACTCTTCTTAGGAGAATTTTCTCTTAAGCTCATGGAAGAGGAAAAAAATGTGTTCAATTCATTATGCACCTCTTTGTCAATTTTAGCAACTTCCTCATCGTCATCTAAATTAATCACAACAGCTATGGAGTTGGGTCTAGATTTGAACGAGCTCAAATAGAACACGTTTTACAATTAAATGAGCTGGATGAGCTTCGTCTAGATGTTGTTCATCAAACAGAATTAGTTCAACATCAACAGAAAGTTTGGCATGACAAATATATTAAAGAGAGAGAATTTCATAATGGTGACTAGGCTTTTCTATTTGATTCAAGATATAAAGTCCATAAAGGAAAACTCAGAACTCATTGGCTAGGGCCATATGAAATCTCCGAGGTTTTCTCAAATGGCATAGTTCAGTCAAAACCTATTGATGGTGATTTACGAACTCTCTTAGTTAATGGTCATCACCTATGTATTTACCATAAACCAATTAATAAAGAAGAATTTACAAAGTTGATAGAAATGCAAGGAGAGATCCAATGCATTGACTCCACCAAGGCAGAGTCTATTTGATTTAATGTTTATATGTTATCTAAAAAAAAACATCAATGAAAATTGTAATAAAAAGACATGTGTATACAATTTGTTTTCAAAGCATATTTTTTTAAAATTTCGGACTTAACACTTGTTTTCATTTTGCAGGACCTCTCATAAAGGAATAACAACTTCTAGAGCACCATTCCAAGATGCTTTGGAACTTGATCATTCAGCTGGCCAGTGCTCCAGAACTTGATGGTCTGAATGCCCAATGCTCCAGAACCCGCTTTTTAGCCTATCATGTTGGAAGGATGTTCTTGTGGAATGATATAACTCCTGAAGTTTGAGTTAAGTGGTGTTTTTTATCTTCTTCTCTCCAGTTGCTACTCTAGATGCATCTTTCGATGATGCTCTGGAACTTTCATCTGGTTGTTGCTCTAGCTACATCTTTCGACGATGCTCTAGAACTTTCATCTAGTTGTTGCTCCATCTGCATCCTTTGACGATGCTCCAGAACTTTCATCTGGTTGCTGCTCTGATTGCATCTTTGACGATGCTCCAGAACTTTCATTCATTTACCATTTCAGCTGCATCTTTTGGCGATGCTCCAGAACTTATCCATTTTTCAAGCTCCTAATGCATGCCTTATGCATGCTTCGAAACTTTAACCACTTTCTTTTTCTAAATGCATGCTTTACACATTCTCTGGAAGTTATTCATTTTCATTTTTCAAGCTCCTTTGTAGAAAAAATTTCAAATCTTTTTCGATGCTATGATTATCGTACATTAGTACATGTGCCTTCTTTTTCCATTATAAATAAAATTCATGTAATAGCCTGTCTTCATTAATGACTTCCTCATCCATGAGCTTCCTTATTCATATCATAATAATTGTACCGTCACCTCAACCAATACCATTTCATCATCTTGTCAAAATGATAGAGGTATAAGATCTTCAAGTGATCATGGAATGGAAGTAAGTAAAAAAAAATTCTTTAAATAAGTAGTTATTTTCGAATAAAATATGATTGATTGGCAAGAGTTTCCTTTCCCAATTTAGTAAATTGAGCCACTTGGAGATTAATTGTTAAGTACACCACTCCTTTTGTGGCCCTTCATGCAAATTTAAATTATTACATAGCAAGCTTTGAGCAAGAGTAGAGTAAATGATTACAGTCTGATCATATTTTTAATATCAATACACAAGTCCTTGGCATTATTGAATTTTTCAGCAAGGTGGTAAGCAAGAAAGAAAAAAATGGGCGGTACAAAGAAAAAATCTGAGTCGGCTTCTGTAGAAAATTTCTTGGGGTTAAGTAATATCTCTCGGTTGTTTAAAGAAGTGGGTTGGTTGGATTTTGTCAAGAAATTCGAAGGGTATAATGAAAAGTTGGTGAATGCATTTGCAGAAAACTACTCTAACGGTCAGGTGATTTCACATGGGAAGAATTTAAGGGTGAGTTCAAAAATTATCTCTTCTATTTCAAGGTTAGAATATTTTGGCATTAAAATATCTGAAACCACACAAACCACCTATCAGAAATTATCAGAATTATTCCATAGACAGGGGGATCCTCAACCCATGATAATTGTCAGTACGAGGGAACAAAATAAGGGGTTTCAGCGAGCTTCTATCTTAGAACCCTAGTGTACTGTTGTTGCATGGAATATTAGATATTTTACTTGTGAAGGTCAACTCACCACTGTGGTAGGTCCATCATTCCACATGTTAACACATTTGTGGAATGGGAAGGAAGACCCTGCTCTAAGGGTTAATTTGCCTCATCTCTTGAATGATTCTATTAATTCTTCAATAGAGAGATACAAAACTAGTTCAGGGCCATTAAAACATCATTAGTTAATTCAATTGATTTGTAAATATCATTTCCATAAGAAACCTAAAAGAAAATGGGAAAAATTTTTGGGGAAGTTTGATATGCCTACATCAGGAAGGAAGTTAGAATTAGGAGAATCTTCAAAACAAGTTGCTTCACCTTCCGGAGAAACTTCCCCCAAAGACCCTAAGGCTCCTGAACCCCAAATTCCTACCATAGTTGGTGAGGAAGTGCCATAATTTAGAAATGATGAGTTTGAAACTCCGGCCCAGATAGAAGATGAAGAGATAGTGAATCCAAATGTGGATACTCACCCTATTAGGAAGAGGAAAAGAAGAACTATTCTTCTAAATGATCCAACTATTTTAATTTACTAGGATAATCCCCCTTTAAGGCGAAGTAAAATATTATCCTTTGGATCTGCAAAAACCCCAGCACAGAGTAAAGAGAATAGGTCAAAATCTAAAAAGAAAAAGAGAAACTTGGAAATTGAGGAGTCAATTCACCAATCCTCAGAAAAAGAAATATCTGTTGAAGAAGTACATTTTCACTTGGTGTCTAAAGAAGAAGCTGTAGAACAAGAAAAATAGGAAATAGAAAGGGGACAATCTCCACTTCCTATGGAGATTGATGGTAGTATGTTAGGAAAATTGTCTCCAGTTATTAGTAAAGTTGTTGAAATTGTTGAAATTGAAAATATTAACATAGAACTGGAAAAATTGAAATTAGAGATAGAAGAGTTAAGAAGCCAGCTGCATGAAAATAAGGAAAAGATGGAATTACAACAAGAGGAAATAATGGTGTATAAAAATCTAATAAATAAAAGAGATCAAGAAATTTAGGAGTTAAAGTTGGAAATGCAGGGAAAAGATACATCTATTAGTGAGCTGCAAATACAAATTCAGAATTGGAATGACGAAAATAGGATACACAGGGATGAATTAAATAAAGAAATTTAGAATTTAAGAGGAAATTTTATGCTCATTTTTTCAGCATTTGAAGAAGAAAAGAAAAGACAGAAAGAAGAATTAAATGCTTCTCTTAGTAAGATTGTAGAATTAGAGCAGGACTTACAGGAAAGCAGAAGAAAACCAAAGGTGGAATCCAGAGAAGTTCAAACCGAGACACCAACGGTAACTGAATGGTTCCAAATTCAGATTCCTCCATTATTAATGAAATGAATGGAACGGTGCTATTTCCTAATGAATGCACAAGTTGAGAATAACAGATTGAAAATGGAAATGGTGTTATTAAGAGAAGAATTTCATAAAGCTTATTGGGGGAACAAGATGCATGTCAAATAGCTGAATTTATTTTATCCTGTAGGAGACCATCCAGATTGTATTCTATGTTTTTAAATGAACAATGTTTTAGATGGAAATTGCTTAGAATTTACAATGATCAGCCTGATGAACCTAATGATAAAGAATTTGTTAAAACATTTGCAAACTCAAAGGCTGAGGAGCAAGATATGCTCTATGAATTATTTACCCATGATCTTTTGTTAGAGAAGCATACTGATTTCTTTGTTAATCATTTTTGTGGGGGAAGTGTAATTAAGATCTCTATTGTCTACTATGCGGAATCAAATCCATTAGCAAGAACATAATAAAGAATATGTTCAAGCAGAGAAAAGTATAGAACTTGAAATGAGATCTCCAAATAGTAGACCAGCAGCTTTTAAAAAGGCATTTGTAGCTCTTTTGTTGGATGAGAAAATGAAGGAAAGGTATGATGATAGCCTTCGAGTTTGCTATAATCATTTGATAGAACAGGGGCAAAAATTGGTTGGCAAGGCTTTGCATGCATTTGAAGAGAGATACACTCCATTGCCTATATATCTAAAGAAAAGAGAAGTGATCACTCCTCTTGGTCTTAGATGGTCTTTCAGAAGAGCATATGACTTGGCCAAAATTTTAGGAGATCTCATAATAAAATGGATAGGAATGAGGTACAGACCTCCTTTACTACTATATCCAACCTCTGCTTTTCCTATTAATACAGATTAGGATGACAAAATTTTCAATGAATGGAAATGAGGAGTTGCTTTTCATGGAGGTTTCCACAATTCCCCTATAAACTTTGATGTCATAGCAAAAAAAATTGTATGATATCAATGCAAAATATGAAGAAGGGAGTAGAGGGAAGAATTATAATCAGGGGAAAGGAGGACCTACCAAGAACTAGGAAGGGGAGGAAATGATGAGGTAAAAATAACGTCATCATGATAATACCATAAAGACCTGGTTCATACATGCAAATCTCTATCCTGTGCCAATTAATTAAATTTTAGGAGAAATAATTGCTTAATTTTAGTAAGAACTTGTATAAACTTTATTTCTTTTGATTTCTTAAAGTAATTTTCCAATACATATTTAATGGGTTGTTTTAAGTGTTTTGTAGATAATATCAGTCAATCAAAGTTACAGATTGAAGCATCCAATTGGCATATGCTCTAGAACAGTTAGAGATATATGCTGGAAATATGCTCCAGAACTTCAAGGTGATAGATTGAAGATGTAGTTGTTCTTAAAGTTATTATTTCTGTTATCCTTTGAATTAAAGACTTTATGGCTTGACTTGAGCCTCTTAAATACCGTGTAATGGGATTAAAGATATACAAGTTATTCGTAGATCTGTTTAGATATTTTCAATGGTTATCCATACCATCTGAAATATAGCATATAGTTACAGTTTCTCTATAAAAGATATGTTCTCTGGAAGTAAGATATACAATGAAAAGTAATGTTATACTGTTAGAATGTTTCCAAGGTTTATGAATAAAGAGATTGTTATCTAAAATTCAGAGTTATGAGTTATGGATGATAACTATGATTGATAGAAGTGTTCCTAAAATAGCTGTGAATGTGAGTTGAGAATGAGTGTGTTGACCCATGAGCTGGCCACTCAATGGGAGTAGATAAGTGTTCTCTTTTATTATAATGTTGTTTTGTAGAGAGTCATTAAATTTATTGTTATGAAATTTTAGCTCTGAAGTATTTGTTATCTTTTCACTTCCGTAGTTTCTGTTATTCACTATTAGAATTTTTACTATTAAGAAATTTTTTTATGGATTGCTATAAGATTTTCTGCTCTTATAATTTTTCAGCTTCTTAATTTAATTGTTTCTATGCTTTTTAATTTAGTTATTATGATTTCTAAATTAGTATACTTATGCCTACAGTTCAAGCATTTTTTGTTTTCTTAGGAATAAATTACTTTACAATTTGATAGTTAAATAGTTTGAAGTTAGAATTAATCTTAAGTTGTTCTTGAAAGTTAGGAAACCTGAGCGGGATACTTTGGACCTCTTCTATTGCAGATTGCCTTGAACACTACCCGGTCAAAAAATTGAATATTATATTCTAAAGTAATGGGACCTAACGACAGCCTATCACTTTTTGGCGTCGTTGTTGGGGACCCCTTAGCTTCTTTTGCTTAAGTGTTAATAGAAGATGCCTAGAATACCTCTTTTAGGACAAAAATACTATATGTGGCTTCCTTTTCTGCATGGTCAAGAAACGAGTCCCTCACAGACGATTTACACCAAAGACCCCCCCAAAATACATCCCAGTTATACAAAGGGAGACCCAAGGCTTAGAAGACCATTTTGCTAATGAATTACTTGAGCCTAACCCACCCAAGGCTTTCCACTATCTCCCAGAAGATCATCCTGTAGTGCAACCTGTTGTCGACGAAATTATTGTTGAGGAGCATATTCCTCTAAACATCATGGGAGATCAGAGGGTAGAAGCCAACCGTAATGATGCAAACCATAATAATAATGATCCTCCACTACCTAGCACGTTCACTTATCCTATTTCTCCGGATGTGGATGATGATACAATAATGAAAAAAATCTCTCTAGCTTTCCTTCCAACCTTTTGTGGTTTATCTTTAGAAGACCCAAACCAATTTCTGTTTGAATTTAAGGTCCTTTGTCAAACCTACGACTATAAAAATGACAACCAGAAACTAAAGTTGTTTCCTTCTACTTTGAAGGATTCATACATGCGTTGGTTTATGGGACTACCATCTGGAAGTATTACAACTTGGGAAGAAATGGAAATTGTGTTCTTGAATAAATATCAGAGTTATTGTAGGGTGAGTGATCGTAAGGAAGAGTTGTTTAAACTTTGGCAGAATGAGGATGAGATTCTAGAGGACTATTTGGATAGGTTTCTTTTCTTATCTAAATGATGTGGGGAAATGACCATTAGTTTGGAGATTCTCAAGACTATATTTCTTAAAGGACTCGACGATGATGATGTAAGAAGTCTTCATTTAATGGGAAAAGGTGATGTGTCTGAGTTAAACCTTGAAGACATATGTGATTTGTGTCACAATTTTTCACGTACTCATGCAGGAATCCATAAATAAATATTTTCAAAGGGAATAACGAGATAGGTAAACTCTAAGAAGAAATAGAAAATCTTAAGACAAACATACTTGTCCAATTGAATACTACGTTGGATGGTATACAAGAAAAGACATGTAACCCTGAGACTTTGTCAATCTATTGTCCTAGGTGTCGAAATAAACATCTTTTATGGGAGTGCCCTTTAGACAAGGTTAATGTTTGTCAACTCTATGAGCAAAGCCACCCTACTAATCAATGTGAGCTTCTTACTAATCTTAAGAATACTAAGAAAAAACCGCTTAGGTTGAAGAAGAAATAAATGTGCTAAATCAATGCCAGGGAGGTAATTTTTCTTATGGGTAGAATTCCAATCCTACAAGGAGACCCCAGAATAACTGGGCTCATAACTAATGGCCTCCATCTTGAAATCATCCCTATCCTCCATAGCCTACTTGGGGAACTCCTTATTGGGGATCTCCTGAATGGGCAAGTCAATCATGGGGAACTCAGCAGTGGCCAAACCAATCACAACAAGAATGGTACCCACAACATATTGCTCCCCAATGGAATCAAGGACAGAATCAATTTTATACTGGTCCTAGGAGGAATCAACAATAGAATTTGTTACCACCACCTCAGAATCTCCTCAGACTAAGCAGGTAAATCAACCTCAACTTCCAGCACAACCACTTCCCAATCCTAAGAATAATCAACAGAATACTTTGGTATATACTACTGAGCAAGATAATGTCACATGACTTAATGCAATTCATTTTGGAAATGTTTAGTTAAGATATGGTAGGCACTTCAATCACCCACTATTGAGGAAGTAGTGGACGAACCTATTTCTAAAAATTTTGAGAAAGATACTACATTACCAACAAATATTACTGAGTCTTCAGCAGCAAGAGTTGTTGATTTACCTCGAGAGGAGGGAGGTCAGTCTTTGACTAAGCTTAGTAAAGATATCACTTCAAAGGAGAAAACTCAAGCACCATTTATGGAGCGTCTGAAATCAACAATTCTAAAAGATACTCCATAAATGACATTAGCTTATGAAACAGCATTAATTCAAGAAATTAAACAATTACAAATAGAGGTTCCTTTGCTGCAGGCAATAAAGGAAATTCTTGAGTTGAATGGGTTGATCAAACAACTGTGTATTAGAAATCCATGAAGGAAACCAAATAAAATAAACATTACCCACATTGATGGTTAGCTAGCTGAATTTTTGTCTGGAAAGACCGTTGCTCCAAAATATGATGATCCTAGGAGTCCACTGATTACTATTACAATTAATGAGGTAGCAATACCTAATGCATTAGTGGATTTGGGAGAAACTATTAATGTAATGACGGTGATGTAATGGAGAAGTTAAGTCTTACTAATTTAAGTCCTACAACTACAGTCTTGCAGATGGAAAATCAGTCTATAGCCATTCCAAAAGGTGTTATAAAAAATGTTCTTGTTAAAGTTGATGGATGGGAATATCTAGTTGAGTTTCAAATAATCCAATCACTTACACCTAAAGATAGTTATCCAATAATTTTTAGAAGACCATGGTTGGCTAATGTCGCTGCTAAAATTGATTGTCGAGAAGGAGGTATGACTATTTCACATGGTCCAGATAGTAAACGTTTATTTTTATATCCTCCTACTAAGCCTACTGAGTATAATAAAATTTGGGTTGATGAACCAGAAGAATTTAGTGGGCAAGACAGCCTGGCCTCTTTGGCCATGGTAGTAATTAAACAACATGGAGAAGAATTAGAGGATGAGTTAGTGAATGAGGTTGCACATTTGGCTATAGGTTCAAGTGAAGAAGTAATAGAGGATGTACCAGAAATTTTGGGACAACCAATTGATATAAGTGGGATGGAATAGAATTATGTTACTATGGGGATGCCTTGTCCCTTGGCTAATATGATTCCTAGAACGAGTTATTTCTTTGATGATATTACAAAATTTCACCGACTTATACCTCATAGTTTCCCTCTCAACACTTTGTTACGACCAATACATACTATCACTTCGTCCTATCTAGGAACAAAAACAATTATGTTGTTACCAGGAAAAACTATGAATGTCAATAGTTGATTGACAGAAATATAGGAGGATAAATTATTTAATGTGCTGGTAAAAAGGTCTAAAGCTTTTTCTTGGGACTATACAAACATGAGGGGGATTCACCTGAATGTTTGTACTCATCACATTTATATTGATCCTAATATAAGACATGTTCATCAACCATAGAGGAGACTCAACCCCGCATTAAAGGATCTTGTTAAAATAGAGATTGAGAAACTCCTTCATGCAGGATTCATTTATCCTATCTCAAATAGTAATTGGGTGTCACCTATGGTAGTTGTACCAAAGAAAAATGGCAAGTGAATAATTTGTGTGGATCATAGAGAACTTAATAAAGCCACCTTTAGAGATTATTTTCCCTTACCATTCGTTGACTAGGTTTTGGACAATTTGGTCGGGAGGAAATATTTTTCTTTCGTAGATGGATTTAGTGGTTACAACCAAATTCAGGTAGCACTAGAAGACCAAGATAAGATGACGTTTACTTGTCCTTGGGGTACATATGCATACCAAGTTCTTCCTTTTGGACTTTGTAATGCTCCAACAACTTTTCAAAGGGCTATTTTGGCTATATTTGCAGCACTTGTCAATGATTGTGTAGAGGTTTATATGGATGATTTCACAGTATATGGATCAACCTACGATGAAGCTCTTCAAAACCTGGATAGGGATTTGGAGGTTTGTGAGGAAAAGCGACTGTTCCTTAGCCATGAAAAGTGTTTAATAATGGTGTAACAAGGAATAGTCTTAGGCCATCACATTTCCTCGGAAGGAATAAAAGTTGATCCTAAAAAAATTGAAGTCATACAACAATTGACTGTACCTCAAACACAAACAAATGTTCAAAGTTTTCTTGGACATCCTAGATATTATAGAAGGTTCATAGAAAGCTTCAGTAAGATAGCAGGCCCTATGTTTTCTCTCCTCCAAAAAGATGTGGAGTTTAATTGGACGTCTGAGTGTCAATAATCATTTGAAATGATAAAAGAAAAGCTTGTCTCTGCTCCTATACTATGTGGACCAAATTGGAGTCTTCCCTTTCACATTTTTATTGATGCTTCGGATGATGCAATTGGTGCAGTATTAGGGAAAGAATATGAGGATGGGGATAAGTATGCCATATATTTTATTAGC
Organism: Sequoia sempervirens; assembly: GCA_007258455.2. Classification (NCBI taxonomy): domain Eukaryota; kingdom Viridiplantae; phylum Streptophyta; class Pinopsida; order Cupressales; family Cupressaceae; genus Sequoia; species Sequoia sempervirens. The sequence goes on along the minus strand of VDFB02281492.1, from coordinate 706,218,197 downwards.
AAAAACCTAACATCTGCTGAGAGAAACTACACGACAATAGAAAAAGAATTCTTAGCAGTGGTTCATGCCATCAAAAAGTTATGTCATTATATTACAAGATATAAAGTTACAGTTTATATAGATCACTCAGCTGTAAAGTATTTAATGAATAAACATGTAGTAAATGGTCCAATCATGAGATGGTTACTACTTCTTCATGATTTCAACGTGACAATACTTGACAAGCCAGGGAAATTTAACGAAGTGGAAAACTTTTTATCTCAAATCAAACAAGAAGAGGGTGATCGAGCACCTGTACAAGATGAGTTCCCAAATGAAAATTTGTTTGCTATCTCTATAAAGGTTCCTTGTTTTGCTAATATTGCCAACTATTTAGCTACTTCTGAAGTACCTCCTGAATTTACATTAAAACAAAGGAAGTGACTTATTCGAGAGCGTGCACCATTTAAATGGATTAATGGGATTTTATTTCATTGTGGACCTGATATGGTTTTGAGAAGATGTGTTAGGGCTGATGAAACTTATATTATTCTGAGGGCCTGTCACGATGATCCTTCAGGGGGTCATTATTCTGCAAAAAGAACTTCCCATAAAATTTTAGGTACTGGATATTATTGGCCTTCAATGCATAAAGATGTTAAAAATTATGTTTGTCATTGTGATGAATGTCAAAGAGTAGGAAGATCAACTGCTTCGACAAAAATACCTTTGCAGCCTCAGGTAACTTTGGAACCATTCAAAAAATGGGGGTTAGATTTTATCGGCCCCATAGATCCTTCCTCACAAGGAAAAGAATATATATTATTTTGTACCGATTATTTGACGAAATGGGCAAAAGTTCAAGCTTTATGAGTTGCTAGAGAAGAGCAAGTTGTTGATTTTCTCTATAACAAATTTTTTCTTCGATTTGGAGCCCCTCAAACTATTGTTACAGATCAAGGACCCCAATTTATGTCCAAAGTTCTCCTAGCATTTACGGACCATTTTCAGGTGAGCCATAAGAATTCATCCCCTTATCACCCTCAAGCAAATGGTCAGGTAGAGGTGACTAATAGGGAGTTAGAAAACATACTAACAAAAATTGTCTCTTCAGCAAGAAAAGATTGGGCTAGGAAATTGCCTGAAGTTGTTTGGGCGTATAATACAACATGGAAATCTACAACTGGATTTAGTCCCTATGAGCTCATTTTTGGAAAAAAACCTCTTCTTCCCATTGAATTTGAACTTCAGACCCTACATATAGCTATGGAGTTGGGTCTAGATTTGAAATGAGCTCAAATAGAACGTGTTTTACAGTTAAATGAGTTGGATGAGCTTCATCTAGATGTTGTTCATCAAACAAAATTAGTTCAACATCAATGAAAATTTTGGCATGACAAATATATTAAAGAGAGAATTTAATAATGGTGACTGGGCTTCCCTATTCGATTCAAGATATAAAGTCCATAAACGAAAACTCAGAACTCATTGGCTAGGGCCATATGAAATCTCTGAGGTTTTCTCGAATGGCACAATTTAGTTAAAACCTATTGATGGTGATTTATGAACTCTCTTAGTTAATGGTCATCGCCTACGTATTTACCATAAACCAGTTAACAAAGAAGAATTTACAAAGCTGGTAGAAATCCAAGGAGAGATCCAATGCATTGACTCTGCCAAGGTAGATTCTATTTGATTTAATGTTTATATGTTATCTAAAAAAAAAATTGATGAAAATTTGTAATAAAAAGACATGTGTATACAATTTTTTTTCAAAGCATTTTCTTTTTTAAATTTTGGAATTAACACGTGTTTTCATTTTGCAGGGCCTCTCATAAAGGAATAACAACTTCTGGAGCACTATTCCAAGATGCTTCAAAACTTGATCATTCAGCTGGCCAGTGCTCCGAAACTTGACGGTCTGAATGCCCAATGCTCTGGAACCCATTTTTTAGCCTATCATGTTGGAAGGATGTTCTTGTGGAATGATATAACTCCTGAAGTTTGAGTTAAGTGGTGTTCGTTATCTTCTTCTCTCTAGTTGTTGCTCTGGCTGCATCTTTCAACGATGCTCTAGAACTTTCATCTGGTTGCTACTCTGGCTACATCTTTTGACGATGCTCTGGAACTTTCATTTGGTTGTTGCTTCGTCTGCATCCTTTGACGATGCTCTAGAACTTTCATCCGGTTGCTGCTCCGGCAGCATCTTTTGAAGATGCTCTAGAACTTTCATCTTGTTGTTGCTCCAGCTACATCTTTCGATGATGCTCTGAAACTTTCATTTAGTTGTTGCTCTGGAAGCATCTTCCGATGTGCTCCAGAACTTTCATTCAATTACCATTTCAACTACATCTTTTGGCGATGCTCCAAAACTTATGCATTTTTCAAGCTCCTAATGCATGTCTTAAGTGTGCTCCAGAACTTTAACCACTATCTTTGTCTGAATGCATGCTTTATGCGTGCTCCAGAACTTATTCATTTTCATTTTGCCAACTCCCTTCTAGAAAAAATTTCAATTCTTTTTCGATGCTTTGATTATCGTACATTGGTAAACGCACCTTCTTTTTCCATTATAAATAAAACGCATCGTACTAGCCTATCTTCATTAATGACTTCCTCATCCATGAGCTTCCTTATTAATATCATAATAATTATACCGTCACCTCAACCAATACCATTGCATCATCTTGTCAATTCGGTAGATGTATAAGATCTTCAAGTGATCATGGAATGGAAGTAAGTACAAATTTTTGCTTTAAATAAGTAGTTATTTTTGAATAAAATATGATTGATTGGCAAGAGTTTCCTTTCCCAATTTAGTAAATTGAGCCATTTGGTGATTAATTGTTAAGTACGACACTCTTTTTCCGGCCCTTCATGCAAATTGAAATTATTACATAGCAAGCTCCAAGCAAGAGTAGAGTAAATGATTACAGTCTGATCATATTTTTAATATCAGTACATAAGTCCTTGGCATTATTGAATTTTTCAGCTGGGTGGTAAGCAAAAGAGAAAAAAATGGCCGGTACAAAGAAGAAATATGAGTCGGCTTCTGCAGAAAAGCTATTGGGGTTAAGTAATATCTCTCGGTTGTTTGAAGAAGTGGGTTGGTTGGATTTTTCAGGAAATTCGAAGGGTATAATGAAAATACACTGAATGCATTTGCATAAAACTACTCTAATGGACAGGTGATTTTGCATGGGAAACATTTCAAGGTGAGTTCAAAAATTATCTCTTCTATTTCAAGGTTAGAAGATTCTGGCATTAAAATATCTGAAACCACACAAACCACCTATCAGAAATTATCATAATTATTCCTTAGACAGGGGGATCCTCAACCCATGATAGTTGTCAGTACGAGGGAACAAAATAAGGGGTTTTATCAAGCTTCTATCTTAGAACCCCGGGGTACTGTTGTTGCATGGAATATTAGATATTTTACTTCAGAAAGTCAACTCACCACTATGGTAGGTCCAGCATTCTGCATGTTAACACATTTGCGGCATGGGAAGGAAGACCCTGATCTAAGGGTTAATTTGCCTCATTTCTTGAATGATTCTATTAATTCTTCAATAGAGAGATACAAAACTGGTTCAGGGCCATTAAAACAACATGGGTTAATTCAATTGATTTGTAAATATCATTTCTATAAGAAACCTAAAAGAAAATGGGAAAAAATTTTGGGGAAGTTTGATATGCCTACATCAGGAAGGAAGTTAGAATTAGGAGAATCTTCAAAAATAGTTGCTTCACCTTCTGGAGAAACTTCCCCCGAAGACCCTAAGGCTCCTAAACCCCAAATTCCTACCATAGTTGGTGAGGAAGTGCCATAATTTAGAAATGATGAGTTTGAAACTCCGACCCAGATAGAAGATGAAGAGATAGTGAATCCAAATGTGGATACTCACCCTATTAGGAAGAGGAAAAGAAGAACTATTCTTCTAAATGATCCAACTATTTTAATTTACTAGGATAATCCCCCTTTAAGGTGAAGTAAAATATTATCCTTTGGATCTGCAAAAACCCCAGCACAGAGTAAAGAGAATAGGTCAAAATCTAAAAAGAAAAAGAGAAACTTGGAAATTGAGGAGTCAATTCACCAATCCTAAGAAAAAGAAATATCTGTTGAAGAAGTACATTTTCACTTGGTGTCTGAAGAAGAAGTTGTAGAACAAGAAAAATAGGAAATAGAAAGGGGACAATCTCCACTTCCTATGGAGATTGATGGTAGTACGTTAGGAAAATTGTCTTCAGTTATTGGTAAAGTTGTTGAAATTGTTGAAACTGAAAATATTAACATAGAATTGGAAAAATTGAAATTAGAGATAGAAGAGTTAAGAAGCCTGCTGCATGAAAATAAGGAAAAGATGGATTTACAACAAGAGGAAATAAGGGTTTATAAGACTGTAATAAATAAAAGAGATCAAGAAATTTAGGAGTTAAAGTTGGAAATGCAGGGAAAAGATACGTCTATTAATGAGCTGCAAATACAAAATCAGAATTGGAATGAGGAAAATAGGATACACAGGGATGGGTTAAATAAAGAAATTCAGAATTTAAAAGGAAATTTTACGCTCATGTTTTCAGCATTTGAAGAGGGAATGAAAAGACAAAAAGAAGAATTAAATGCTTCTCTTAGTAAGATTGTAGAATTAGAGCAGGACTTACAGGAAAGCACAAGTAAACCAAAGGTGGAATCTAGAGAAGTTCAAACCGAGCTACCAACGGTAACTGAATGGTTCCAAATTCAAATTCCTCCATTATTAATGAAATGGATGGAACAGTGCTATTTCCTAAGGAACGCACAAGTTGAGAATAACAGATTGAAAATGGAAATGGTGTTATTAAGAGAAGAATTTCATAAAGCTTATAGGGGGGAACTGGATGGATGTCAAATAGCTGAATTTCTTTTATCCTGTAGGGACCATCCAGATTGTATTCTATGTTTTTGAATGAACAATTTTTTAGATGGAAATTGCTTAGAATTTACAATGATCAGCCTGATGAACCTAATGATAAAGAATTTTTTAAAACATTTGTAGACTCAAAGGCTAAGGAGCAAGATATGCTCTATGAATTATTTACCCATGATCTTTTGTTAGAGAAGCATACTGATTTCTTTGTTCATCTTTTTTGTGGGGGAAGTGTAATTAAGATCTCTATTGTCTACTATGTGGAATCAAATCCATTGGCAAGAACATAATAAAGAATATGTTCAAGTAGAGAAAAGTATAGAACTTGAAATGAGATCTCCAAATAGTAGACCAGCAGCTTTTAAAAAGGCATTTGTAGCTCTTTTGTTGAATGAGAAAATGAAGGAAAGGTATGATGATAGCCTTCAAGTTTGCTATAATCATTTCATAGAACAGGGGAAAAAATTGGTTGGCAAGGCTTGGCATGCATTTGAAGAGAGATACACTCCATTTCCTATATATCTTAAGAAAAGAGAAGTGATCTCTCCTTTTGGTCTTAGATGGTCCTTCAGAAGAGCAGATGCCTTGGCCAAAATTTTAGAAGATCTCAGAACAAAATGGATAGGAATGAGGTACAGACCTCCTTTATTGCTATATCCAGCCCCTGCTTTTCCTATTAATATAGATCAGGATGACAAAATTTTCAATGAATGGAAACGGAGAGTTGCTTTTCATGGAGGTTTCCACAATTCCCCTATAAACTTTGATGTCATAGCAAAATATTTGTATGATATCAGTGCAAAATATGAAGAAGGGAGTAGAGGGCAGAATTATAATCAGGGGATAGGAGGAGCTACCAAGAACTAGGAAGGGGATCAAATGATGAGGTAAAAATAACCTCATCATGATAATACCATAAAGCCCTGGTTCATACATGCAAATCTCTATCCTTTGCAAATTAATTAAATTTTAGGAGAAATAATTGCTTAATTTTAGTAAGAACTTGTATAAACTTTATTTCTTTTGATTTCTTAAAGTAATTTTCCAATATAGATTTAATGGGTTGTTTTAAGTGTTTTGTAGATAATAATCGGTGAATCAAAGTTACAGATTGAAGCACCCAACTGGCACATGCTCTAGAATAGTTAGAGATATATGCTAGAAATATGCTTTGGAACTTCAGGGTGATGGACCGAAGATGTAGTTATTCTTAAAGCTATTATTTATATTATCCTTTGAATTAAAGACTTTATGGCTCGACTTGAGCCTCTTAAATACTATGTAATGGGATTAAAGATATACAAGTTATTCGTAGATCTGTTTCGATATTTTCAATGGTTATCCATACCATATGAAATATAGCATGTAGTTACAGTTTCTCTATAAAAGATATAGTCTCTGGAAGTAAGATATACAGTAAAAAGTAATGTTATACTGTCAGAATGTTTCCAAGGTTTATGAATAAAGAGATTGTTATCTACAACTTTGAGTTATGAGTTCTGGATGATAACTATGATTGATAGAAGTGTTCCTGAAATAGCTGTGAATTTGAGCTGAGAATGAATGTTTTGACCCACAAGCTGGCCACTCAATGGGAGTAGATAAGTGTTCTCTTTTATTATAATTTTTTTCTGTAGAGAGTCATTAAATTTATTTTTATGAAATTTTAGCTCTGAATTATTTGTCATCTTTTCACTTCCGTAGTTTCTGTTATTCACTGTTAGAATTTTTACTATTAAGAAAATGTTTTATGGATTGCTATAAGCTTTTTTCCTCTTATAATTTTTCAGCTTCTTAGTTTATTTGTTTCTATGCTTTCTAATTTAGTTATTATGCTTTCTAAATTAGTATACTTATGCCTACAATTCAAGAATTTTCGGTTTTCTTAGGAATAAATTACTTTACAGTTTGATAGTTAAATAGTTTGAAGTTAGAATTAATCTTAAGTTGTTCTTAAGAGTTAGGAAACCTGAGCAAGATACTCTAGAACTCTTCTATTGCAGATTGCCTTGAACACTACCCAGTCGACAAATTGAATATTATATTCTAAAGTAATAGGACCTAACGACAGCCTATCAATTAGTATCCATAGGACTTTGTTGAATTGTATCTATGTTCTCATCATCCGTGTCAACATTCATCACATCATTCTTTGTAGTTTCGTTAGTTTTGACAAATGAAATATTATGTTTAGGCATAGGGTTGGTAAAAATTTGCAAGTTTTGGTTGGGATGGGAAATAGACTTATTTCCTTGATCATTAACACCTCCAATGGAAAGAAGACCAAAATCAATGAGATCTTGCACAAGATGTTTAAGATTCCTACAATGTTTCTTATGATGTCCATTTTTTCGGTGATAATTGAAATAAGTGGTTGATCTGAAGTTCGTAGGTAGAGGCTTATTAGGATTGGGGGTTTTAACATGAGGAAAGGTAATCATTTGTTGTTCTAAAAGAGTAGACATTGTGTTATGAAGGGTGTCAGATAAGGGAGTGAATTATCTTTTTAGGTCCCCATAGCTAAAGTGTATCACGGCTTTAACATCAGCTACTTGGTTATTGACATTCTGAGTTGTTTGTTAGGAGGATTGAATTGAAGTAAACCTTTATGCTATTTTCTAAAAGGTTGGGAATTTTTTTGGTTTGCGGGCTCAGATTTCTCAATATGGCTAGAGGTGGATTTTGTATCTGGACTACTAACCAGATTTTGATAATCATGGAGAGATGTACACAAGTGCATAAAGGATAGAAATTTTATCATGGTAATCTTATCTTTTATCTTACTTTGCAAATTTTCTATGAATGTCTCTTGAAGGTGAGGGTCAGGAGCCTTGACAATGATTTGGGAATAATGAAATTGATAGTGTGAGATAAATTTAGTTATCTTTTCATCTTCTTTTTGCTTGCATCTCATCAAATCAGCCAAGTTCATCTTAGGAGTCATATGCACTTGGAAATGGTTGAAAAATGCCTCAACAAGTTCATTGAATGAATGAATTGAGTTGTTCAGTAATGAAGAGAACCATTCCAAGGCAGTATCTTTCAAGGACCTATGGGAAAATCTTAGCCAAGATTTTTTCATCAAGGAAAAAGTCACTACATAAAGTGTTATAAGCATTAGCATGGTTAGAAGTATCTCCCTTTCCTCCATATTTCTTGAATCTAGGCACCTCTACACCTTGTGGCATCGATGTTCACAATATCTCCAAGGAAAATGGAATACTTTTGAACTAATATCTAGGTGGGCCATTTTGATTTTGGTTGATGGTGTAAATTTGTTTTTGAAGGGATGAAACAATTTGGAAGAGTTGATTTATGAGAGGTTCATTGCTTATATTATGAGACAAAGGTGAAAATTTTGAAGGGGTGTATGTGTCTGAGGGGCAAGTGAATGGGATCTTTATAGGTGGTAAAGTGGTAGGAGATATGGCATGTGATGCCACAAAGGTACTAGGGATTCTAGCGGAAATACCCTAGGAAGGAATCACATTAGTAGTTGGTTACATTATTTTTGTGACTTGAGGGTTGGTATAGGTAGGAATAGATGCAATTATTTTGGGAGGAGGAATTTTAATTCCTCCTTGGCTTGTGACATTGCTAGTAGGTAAAGGAAAACTAGTGGTTGAAGTGAGGTTTTTTTCAAAGATTTGAACTATGTTTTGCATAAGGTCAAGTCCATTTTCACTTTCAAGTATGTGATGAATATTGTCAATAGTAGGTATGGCTGTAGTTGAAATGTTGTCATTTTGCACTTGATATTGTAATTTTGCTAGGTCTTCATGGATTTGAATTATGTTTTCTTGTGGAACACTAGCAACCATTGTTTCAACATGTGTCACACTACTTGAAGGTAATGAGTTGTTAGGGGTATGGTCCATGCTTGGTGTACTAGTGTCAATACTAGGAGTGAAAGAGCTAGACAACCCAAGATCCACAATGGTTGTGTTATCACAGGATGACATGAGTCTCGAACTTCCTCTCACTATAGTATTAGCAATAGGACACCATATAATCATACAAGGGCTACTAAATGAAAAATGAATGCAAATGAAATATAAGCTAAGAACAATGAAATGACTATAATATAATTTTTGTAAACTAAAACAAAAAGCTATAAACAATAAACAAAAACTCAGAATCAGAACTTTGAATACTGAAAAATGTAGTGCAGAATGTGCATTGGGACTAATTCACCCAGGGTGGCGAATGAGTTTCAATGGGGTTTTATTCAAAAAAAATAGAAATTTTCAATTGATTTTTATGATTTTTATGTTGTATGATCTAAAAACAAGTGTAAATAAAAAATTTGTTTGATTTTCAATGAAATGTGATGCAAAAATGCAAGCTATATGAACTTTCACTAATGTAGAATTACAAACCCTAGAATTCCAATTTATTAATGCAAACCCTAATGCAATGTTAATGCACTCCAAATCAAAATTATGATGTTCTAAATGTAGGTTCACCAAAATGAAAGATTGAAAATTTTTTAGTCTTTCTAGGGTTTAGGACCTAGAATGATAATATTCACTCTCTCATTCAAGAACAAACCCTAGAGATCACAATGCATAGGAGAAAGAGATCTTGTAATAGGGTTGTCCTAGGGGTTGAATGTAAACTAATGAGGGGTTCAAAACCAAGTTAAGACTTGGAAATAAAAATGCAATGCAAGATGTAATGATGAATCCTAATATGATGCAAACTCTAACTAAATGACCTAGAAATGCAAATGAAACAAAAAAGAAAGCTATAGAATGGAATGTGTGCACCTGGGAATCTGAAGATGACTGAACGAGGCTTAAAAATGCTATAAATTCTAACTTTAATGTTGAGTGGGACTCAATCGCCAAGCTAGGAAAATCACTCCAAAATTTGGATTTCTGTGCAGGAACAGGAATCTGTCAAATGGGTATCTAAATCTACAAAAATCTAATTTTTGACCAAAACTAGGACTCATTCACCAAAAGTGGAAAATCAATCCAATTAGGGTTTTAAATAATCTTCTCTTCTCAGTCTACTCAATCTACTTCTTCAGGTTTCTAGATTTGAATCTCTGTAAATCAACCTGTAGGTGTTCTCTAATATTCTCCAATTCTTGATGATAACTTTCACAACTTTGGGCACCTTGACAACTTTCTCCAAGCTTTCTCTTAAATTTTTCTTCAATATAAACCTACAAATCACACACTAAAGAGAGGGGAAAAAATTTTTTAGTGGATAGGGATTTTCCTTGGTCAAACCCCATTTTGGTAATCAAACCTTGAAATGAAATAAAATATGAATGGAGAATGATGAATGAACAAAATATGATGTTACAAACATATGAGATGGCTCCAATGGATGTAGATTTTGACTCTTGCTTGAATAGGATAGATCTTGAATGAAATTATAGCTTGAATCATAAAACCTACATCACAATTATTAGTTCCAAAACAAACGTGATGCATGAATTCCTTAACATGATGATTGATGCTTGAATAATTCTCTAGAATGCTTGATAATCTTCCCTTGAAGACTCTTGAATGATCTTGTAAATGCTTGAATTCTCTGTCAACTCCAAATGTCTATAAGGATGCTCATTCAACTTGTAGGTATAAAATGAGTGAAAGAAAATTGTATTTATACTTAATTATATAAGAATTCATGAAATTACAACACTACAAGATGACATCAAATCTAAGAGGATAAAATCCTACCAAAAAGTTGAATTAATTTTGATTTTGGGCCACATGGGACTCATTCACGAGTAAAATCATAAGCATGTGTCACACTTATAAAGAAATCAGCCAATAGCAAAAAAATTCTGAACTTCAACCACATAAAAGTGGTCTTTATATTTTAATTTCAAAATGGTGTAAACTAATGAAATGTAGAACTTTTGATGAAGTTTTTTCCTGTAATTTTTTCAATTTTATTAAAAAAAAAATCATTTTTTTTATCAATTTAAGAACACATTTTGGAATGCTGAAAATTTCAAAAAAAAAGTAACTTAACAGGATGTCAAGAAACAAATTGAAAAAAAAATCATTTCTCCCTAAATTTTTTTCTCCAAAGAAGTAACTTCAATATCTAGCACATGGAAAAAGAAATCAAATTTTGATGTATAGTTTTCCCAAAAATAACGTTTTAAAGTCAAACTTGTCAGAATTTGATAGTTTTCATAGGACTTCAACTATTATCTTTTTTTTTAATCATTTCCAAAAAAAAAAAATTATACCCTTTTGAAGAGGACTCTCTCCTCTAGTGCACCATATTTATTTATTTTTTTAATATAATATGTTTTACTATTTCTTTTTTTAATTTCTAATCAGCCTCTTTTTTAACTTTAACAACCTACTTCCATTATTTTAAAAATAAAATATATTAAAACTAATCAAAATATTTAAAAAATTACATATTCAAATTCACCACTCTGAGCTCTACAAAAGGGTATTTTTCTTTTTTTTATAAAACATCATTCTGAGTGAAGAAATACTCTGTTAAAGTTGAAAGTTTTAGAAAATTCTAAAAAAAGTTGAGTTGGCTGCCAACTAGGATGCCACATAGACAGTTTCGGTAGAAAGAGTTTCTATAGAAAGTGTTTCAACTGAAAACCTTTCTATAGAAATCCCACATATTAAATAATCTAATTTCAAAGGCAATTTCAAAGTCGTAAATGAAAAAAATATTTTTTTTGGATTCAGCCAAAACCTACTCGGCCAAAACTTTTTTGGCCAAAAATGTTTTGCTCGAAACTATTTATTTGGCTGAAAGTGTGACACACCTTTGTTCCTTACCCTCGCCTAAGGTGTTGAATGAGTCTCATTAGGCATAATTTATGGGACCATTTTTTAAAATGCTTAGAAAGGTGTGAAATGAAGTTCGAGGCCCAAAAACCTAGGTGGGACTCATTCACCCAAAGGGTCGAATGAGTCCCAGATCACTAAATCTAGGGCCATTCAACCTTAAACATCTGAATTATTATTGGGTATTGAATTATGTCGAGATTATCCTCGAAAAGATACATTAAATGAGGCTTGTGGATGCAAAATAGGGCCAATTAAAGCATAAAGAAGTCCAATTATTAATGACAACCCTAGAAAAGTGTGAAAGTGTGTTAAAACACTTTACAACACTCTAAATGAGGCAATATTAAGGTATATTTTAGTTTAAAAGAGGTTTTTTAAGTTCAATTAATTAATAAAACCTTAGAAAAGTGTGAAAGTGTGATACAACACTTCACAACACTTTAGCAAGGTACCATTTAAATTCATTAGTTGACAAGGGCCCAACACCTAATGTGAATGTGTCAAACACATTACAACACTAAATCAAGGAATTATTAGGATTAATTCTGCAAGGAGGGCCCAAACAAGTGTGAAAATATCACCAACGACAGTTTTCAACACTACAGTTGTTAACTAGTAATTCTATTTGAGTTATATACAATTGAATGTTGAAAAGGAAGAGAGCCTGTGAAAAACTCAAAATGTTGAGAAGTTTGATACATTGAGAAAAAAAGACTACATAATTGGGTATTTCCTCCATTTGAGTCTTCACTTTTCAGGTATGTCAAGTCTTTACACATTTTCTTTACATTTTCCTTAATTCTGTTATGTTACTTTATCATCCCTTATCATACATGTTTAATACAATGATTTGATTTTGTTATTATGCATATTCCATGTTCATCATTATTTGTTTCTCATTATAACCTTTGCCCCTCTTGGCACATTTTAAACTACACAATTCTTTACACTTTTCAATTACATTTGCTTGGAAGTTTAAAAAGATTATTCAAAAAATTCACTTTGTGCAAATCTTGTAATCATTATGGTCCATGAGACCACATCTCTTTGAGGAATTTTGTTAAATAATTGACCTACCTTGTGTATGCTTCCACATTTTTTATACACATTTACTAGAGTAGTTATAACTATGTAATATAATATTTCTCATCCTTTTTTATGGATGTGCATACCCCTTTCCAAAGCTTTCATTTTGGTATAGGCATGGGGGATGTTGGAAAATGCTTTGGAATTTGGTTTTACACCTAGAAATTGAATTTGCTTGAAATTCTCTAAAGCCTTTTGAACAAATCCATTTTGTGCATATTCTACAATCATGTACTCCATGAGGACATATCTCATTGAGGTATTTTGTCAAACATTTCATGTGCCTTGTCAATACATTTCTACTGTTGATGGGTGTTTATGGCACTACAACAACACAGATAGAACACAAGTGTCCTATCTCTCTTGAAAGGTGATTATCTACAAACAATTTTTAGAAAATATCCCAAGGTATCTAATGTCAAGTCTTGACAGTGCATAAAAAGTTCAGTTTTATGTGTGATTTGTTGGTAATCACAAGGGGCCTTTAAGGTTTGCAAAGCTGGAACTTATAGATATGTAATGAAGTTTCAAAAATCTAAAAGTTGATATGTTGTAACTGTAAACTCATAACAACAATTTGAAACTTACTTTATTCATCAGATATAACATTATTATGATGTTGGAATCCTAAAATTAATTCATATTTAAAGAAAGAACAAAAATATGTAAGGGTTTTAGAGATTTATCCTAATTTTGAAACTAAGAACAGTAGCAACTATGGCAAGTATTATAGTAGACAAACTCCCCAAAACCAAGTTTTTCTTAACCAAGAATGTTCTATAGTGTCACAAAACTAGTACTATCTTCTAAGGTTAACTTCAAATTTTTAGACTATAACATGAATACATAAAGCATGCACATACACAGTTGAACTTAAGTGCAGTAAAGAAACAAGCTTAGACTAGCTTTGCGTAGTGACTTATCATCAATAAACAACCAAAAGCATGAGCTAGAAGTGCATCAAATACCATAACACACAACCATCATTAAAACTATATTCATAAACTAACTAGTTGGAAATAAAGTTGAACTGTAAATAAATTGAACTAAAATAAAATATGGAGGTTGAATCATGCACACATTAACAACAACACAAAGAAATCACCCAACTTCAATGCTTTCTTATATATTGCTTCAGAATTTCTTTTACAACAACTCATATCTCTCTTTGAAAATGAGAGGATGCCCCTATTTGTAGTTTTCAAAAACCCAAATGAATGGTCAAGATTGATTTACAATGAATAGCCTAGATTTACTACAGCTTAGGGTTTACACAATGTCCAATAAAAATACAATATTTCTCAATATAAAATTGGTAGCTACTTTGTCTTTTAGTCTATTTTGTCTTCTATCTAATTTTGTCTTGTATCTTACTTTGTCATGTAGCTGGAAACTATAAATATTCATCTTCTATTATAACATTTCCAGCATCCTTTTGCATGATAGTGTATTGGAAAAACTTCTTTACAACTACCAGAAGCTTAGCATGCTTCAAGAAGTTGAACTTATTGATATTGAAGGCAGCCATTTTGAATTCTTCCATTAATTTTGCATGCTACTTCACGCACTAATCCCCTACCTGGATCATTTGTTTCAAATGAGTGAAGGCCTGCACAGCAAAGTCCATGAAGCTCCTAGAAAAAATGCCATTGGTTCCCTGCTCCATTTTCTTCTAGAATTCACTTTTCACCAATTCGTCATCCAATTCTTATGTTGGCATTTTGGCTCATTTTTCAATAACATGGTAAAAAATAGCATCCAACTCAAGCATTGACCTCTCCAAGACTCCCTTTTTGAATTTTAAATTAAATATTCAAGCTTCAGGTAGCCAGTGGTCCTCCTTTGGCAGAGCCAATTCCTACTCCTAGACTATTGTAAGTAGCTTAAGGATGCACTTTAACTTGGGGCATGTTATATTGTATAAGTTAGGAAAGTCTTTGCATGCCTCTGCTTCCTTCTCAATCTCATTTTTGAAAATCAAAAAATGATTGTGCATTTTAACCCCATAAAGAATAACTTTATTGCCCACATCAGTCACCTTCTTGAGCCAGTCTAAGGTAGACTTGGTCCAGGTTCTCATTTTATCCATTTGCTAAATTCCTCTTTGGACAAAATTGTGGGTATTGGTGATTCTGTTGAAATTTCATCTCCAAAGGTGGCCCATTGTTGTATGAAAGTTGTTAATTCTACCACTTGTGCCTTCAACTCTTTCTTGGTTGCCTGATCCTTATCCATTTGATTTAAGATGGTAGTGACCGACCCCTAAAATTTGTCTATCTTTTATGCTCGAGAGGTAGGAAAAGGGTTGATAGAAGTTACTTGGAAATCTTTGGCTTGGAAAGTCCCTGCATCCTTGTATGCTGTCAGAGTTTCCACCTAGAGGATATGGGAGCCTAATGCATCCATGGTAATATGATATTTCACCTTCATCTTCTTCTCCTTGAGCTTGACCTGGGCACATGCCAAAATGGCCTCCAAGCAAGCCTTTGGATCTTGGGGTACTAGAGCTTTTCTTTTCAACTATTGCTCCAGCCATGAGGGGATTTCCATTTTTTGATAAGGAGATGTAGTATTGAATTCATCTTTTGTATATTCTTGATCCTTTAGAAGCTCTTCCTCCTCATGACTAGGAGCATCATCAGCATTTTTCCCTTCTTTATTTTTCTCCTCTTCTTGCATCATAGCCTTTCCTTTTTCAGCCTCAAATTATGTTCTTTGTGTAGATTCCATAGTTCTTTGTTCAATATTTTCTTCTTGCATTGGCTCCTTATTTATATTATTCTCAATCTCAACTTCCTGAGTGAGCTCAACCTTCTTTTCACCAACACTCTTTTTTTCTTTATCTTCTCCTTCCAAATACATTTCTTCATCCTGTTCGCCCTTATCTTGGCATGTTTCTTGAAGCTCATCATTCTTTTTAATATTTTCTTCCTACTCTACTATGTTGATGTGCTAAGCATCATCCTCCTTATTTTCAGGATGGGGTCCCTTCGGACTTGCTTCCTTATGATCATGTTCCTTATCTTGCTCATCTTTTGGCTCTTTATAAAATCTCTCAACATCATAATTCTTGTCAAATCCACTAAGATCCCCATCCTTGGGCATTTGTTCCCCTTCCTCATCTGAGACAACTTCATCCAAATCAATAATTTTTAGGTCATCATCAACGTGTTCATAGTAGTCATCATGCTTTGAATCTATAGGTTCTTAAACAATATCAGTTATTTCACTAAGCTGCTCCTCACTTATTCTTTCCATTTCTTCACATATTTGCATTGTTGCCTCCATTTTTGGTGGCTCAATACAATGTGAATGGATAGGGAATGAAGCAACAAGTTAGGCCATGAAGAATTTAGCCTTAGGAGTTAAAATAGTCTACAAAAATTGGCGAGGCATATTTTGTAAGTATGCAACAAAGGACTCTAGTAACATAATTGGTGTCATAGGGGTAGTGGAAATGGAAGGTGGTAGAGAGGAGAAAGTTGGTTGTGAAGGTGGGAACAAAGAGGAAGATAGTGGAGAAGAGTTTGATGAGGAAGTGTCAACCATAACCACGGAAGCAATCAAAGAAGCAGACGTAAGATGGACAAAGATTTCCACAGTGGGCAGAGATGATACGGGAAGTAGTGGTGGAGTGGAAGGAGATGGTGCAATTCTATCAGATGGAAGTGGGGAAGTAGTACATGGAGGTGATTGTGGCTTCCCTTCCTCCTTTGGGGGAAAAGATTCCTCTTGTATAGTATGAATATCAAGAACAAAGATTCTTGTCTTCTTAGATTTCTTGACCATCCTTTTCCCTTCTACTAGCTTTCTAGAGTACACCTTCTGCTTGGGTTGTCGTTCCAATGCATCCTTTATTTTCCTTGATTGGGTCATAGGTGGAAACTTGGGGACTTCTCCTAAAGAACTAGCCTTGGCTCCACTTTTCATTTCACTTTCAATTTCATCCTCCAACTCCCCATATGTCAGTTAAGTTTTGTGATGTAATTGAGCCACTTGATTATACAACCATCTTTTAGTTTGTTGCTCGATTTGGTGCATGATTGTGTCTAAATCTATAACTTTTGGCTTAGCCCAATCAATTATTGGTAGGGGTACCTTGGCCATAGTATTGTATGCTTCATCAATATTGTTATTGTCCTCAACCACTTGGTCGAGAACCATAAACAAATCAACAGATATTATGAATTTTGTTGTCATTCGCATATAATGTCGCCTTTGAACTTCATGATCATCATCACAATTTTCTCAAAAGTCTTCAATATGGGCCTTATTAGCATGCTACCTCCTAACCTGTTTCTTCAAGTTTCCCCAAGGGTCTAGGACTCCTTGCTCGATATGAAACTCAAGGTTATACTCTACAATTTCCTTCTCTGAATATTTTGCACAAGGGATAGCAGGGCACAAATACATTCCTTGACCAAAGACAATGGGGTACATGACCCCTACATAGTTCTTTTCTTGCAACAACGAATGAGAGGTCTACAATTGTCGAGTAAGCTCTAACAAGATTATTCTAGATCATTGGGATACCTTGGAAAATGATACGGGAATCCCAAGAATCCTTCAGCCCTTATGTAAGTAAACCTAGGGAACTAAATAAACTAGTACCCAAAATTATTGATCAACACCTTCGCATAGTGGGAAAATATTTTAATATAGTCATTTGGAAAGGTCCACATAATATGCATGATAAAAGCATCATTTATCCACTTGTAATCCTTCTTGTAATTCCTATATTGCAGTTGTGGGTAAGAATCATAAATGATAGTTTGTCCTTTCTTTGTTCCAAGCTCACCAACATAAGTTAACCCCTTGTAAGGAAAACTAACTACCAAAAGATACACAATGTAAGAGTTCATGTAGAACTCCTTGGTTTTTCTTCATCGCAACAAGCTAATTGTGGATATTATCACTTATCATCTTGGCCCAATGAAATTTTATTTCACCCCTAAGGATCTCTTCTACAAAGTACCACATCCATTCTTCAAAGATAAAGGTAAAGAGTCCCATCACTCTACTTAGAATTTTTACAAGGTCATTGACCTCCTCCACGAAGTCACTTCGGTAAAGCTTTTCAGTCAATTTATTTACACTCGGACAATGCTCAATTATCCATGTCTAATTTATGGTTTTCTTAAAGCCTCCAGAATCAGCTTTCCATACGTTTAGTGCATACTCCTCGAAATCTTCCATTTTTTCAAACAAAGGGATCCCAAACATTTGATCGATTGAAATAGGAGTCAAGTCAGCCAATACTCTCCCATCTATAGTGATTGTTCTCTTTATTGGATAATCAAACCTAGAGCAAAGCCTGTTACCTTAGCAATTCCACTTTTCTTTAATTTCCATGCCTCTTCGGTCTTCAGGCTGACTAGGACAAGTCTAAATTCGTCAATGTTTATATGACCCAAATTAGTGTTTATCACCTTGTCCCATTATGATACGATCCTTGAAGTGCACTTGAGCTCTTGGAATTGATAATTCATCTTGGCTTTATCTTTTTCCCTCTTTGTACCTCTTGTGCTCTTCTTAGCCTTGTCGGTCTTTTCAACTTGTTCCATAAATTTTGCATAAAGAATGTGTAATAAATGTCCTAAAAATTTAATGAGGGAAAAAACATTGATAAATGCATCCATAAATCCAAGAAAAATCAATAAATCCATTAATCTCTGACATTTCCTAACCATTTGTAGGATTTGTAGTTTTGTGAGCCAAGCAATGCGGGCTTCCATCTTGCGGATGTCATCAATGCAGAAGCAGCTGGTAGTGGTACTAATGTAATGGCATTCTACAAATGGAAACCCATAGTGGAATTTTTGTAATGACACAACATCAACTTATTCTAGTGTAAATTCATTAAATCATGTGGAAAATGCAAATTGAGACATTCGGTATCATTATACTTGGTCAAATTTTCCTTTTAGATTTTTACGAAAAAACTCAATGCAGAAGTCGTTGATGTGGAAGTTGTTAAGGTTTATGCCAAAAAGAATGGCTAGTGAACGATAAAATCCCATGAGTGGCTTCCCACATTGTAATCCCCATAATTGTTCTAAACTTGACAAATTATAGGTTGAACCAACTTTAGCACATGGGAAATGGAATTGGAGTTGCGTTAGGTCACCATACTTGGAATTTTTTTCATTTTGTCAAGTGTAGAAAGTTGGTGTGCAGATGTCATCAAATGTTAAGCCATTGAAAATGGCTTGGGTTCTATGGAAACCCACAAGCGATTTCTCGTAGATTAAAACCCGCAATCATTTTATGCACTTGGTCATTTTTAAATTCACTCCTCAAAGGTTAATTTGGCACATGCGTAATCAATTTTTGGGGTGTCGGGCCTATTTGGATGATGCAAAAAAAAAAAATTGTGAAAGTCACTCATTCAGATGACGTGAAGGTTTATGCTATTGAAAATGGCTTGGGGTGAATGGTAACCCACAAACAAATCTCTGCAATAGAGAAAACACTTAGAGTTTTTGTTTCACATTCAAAGGGTCAATGTAAAGGCATTGAAATTGATGCTTACATCAGCAAGGCTTTGTCTTAAGTGTTTGCAGGAATCATCCATGTGGAAGCCATTGATCAGGAAGCTAGTTAAATTTTTTTCAATGAAAACGGCTTGGGTTCTATGGCTTCCTGCCAACAGCATTCTGCAAGGGAATTTCTACAAAGGTTTCCAATGTTAGGCACTTTTCGAGTTTGAACAATTTTTATGACTCCAAGGTTCATTTGTGAAAGTGAGGGGATCAGATGCCATAACTTTTTATGCCATTGAAAATGGCATTTCAAAGGTGGTATCCTGTGAAGGTGGTCTTGTACTAGGTATGGCTTGTTTTAAGGACTTGTGAGAAATATGAACGCGGAAGCCATCAATCAAAAACCTGGTTTAGTTTTATCATTTAAAACAGCTTGTGTCCCATGGCTTTCCACCAATGGAATCCCATAAGGGAACTTCTACAAAGGTTTAGGGACTTTGTCATTTTAATGTGTTTGATCTTGATACTTACGGAAATAGCCTTCATAGAAGGTAGGATAGTTTAAGCCATAAATTCAGCTTGAGTTCAATGGCTTTCCGCAAATGAAATTTTATGAAGGTTTCTTACTTATTTTTCCTTAAGTTCAATTATTTTATAATCTTCTTGGGTTTATCTGTGAGATTCAAAGAGAAAATTCCCTTGTGATTTAGGTTCATGGGATGTCTTTTTTATGGAGGGTGATCTACAATTTCCACATTCACTAAGAACTGGAAATTTTGAACCCTATGGTTTTACAACTCACTCCGCAGGCTATACAAGAGTTATAGGGAAAATTCTATGATGGCTTCCACCATTGAAATGACCTACTTTTAATAGGGTATATGAGGATAAGGATTTTTATCTGGAAATTTTGACAAATTTGTGCTCGTTTTATAGTCCCAGGTGCAAATACCACTTTTAGGGTTTTTCATCAGAGTAGCGAATAGTGATGACTTTTAAAATACTATAACCTAAATAATAGGTGTGATATCCAAAATTTCTAACCCTTTATAAGCAATTAAAATGCAATGGAAAAACATAAGAAAACACCTCAAGATTAGCCTAAGAAATTTGTAAATGCAAAGAGGAAAGTGTTAAATGATGACAAATAGATATGCCTCCCTTTTGTAGCTGAAACACCTTGGTTGGCCCTTGATTTTGATTTGATTTGTATGCTCCTTTATGGCTTTTGATATGGCTAGATGCAAGATTTACTATATGCTTGAATGTAGACAAAAATGGATTAATGTTGATGGCTAGATGAGTGCACAAAATGGCAGAATTTAGTTGCAAAATGGCTAAGTCCCCCCAAATGCCTTAGAAGATGGGGTATTTATAGAGAAACTTGAATTCTCTAGAGAATTCAATGGTTGGGATTTATCCAACAAAGTCAAGATGAAGGGCTAAGGTGAGTTGAGGACTCACAAGCCCTCACATTTTGACATGTGGAATGTGAAGTGGGTAAAGGTAGGATGATGTGTAGGTGATGTGGAAGAGAGGTACATGATGTGGAGGAAGGACAAGTACCTTCCAAGTTCTTTGATGTGACCTTTCAATGATCACATGGGGAAGGGGAAAGCTTTGGGAGAATAAAAGTGAATTAAAAATTCACAATGATTGGAAGAATCTAGTGGATAAGACAAGGTTCCCAAAAGGTGGGAATTTGTCACATGTGACTTGATGTGACAAGTCAAAGATTCTAGAAGATGCATGGGAAAAGGGGATTCTAGGAGGAATAAAAGTGAATTAAAAATTCACATGGGGAAGAGAGGAGCCTAGGGTGAATAAAAGGAATTAAAAATTCACATGGGGAAGAGAGGAGTCTAGGTGAATAAAAAGGAATTAAAAATTCCTTGGGGATGGGGAGAGTTGACCAAGGTACTAATTAGGCTTAACTAATTAGTAATTAGAAGATAATTAGGGTTAATGAGGATTAGAAGCCAACTTGCAAAAGTTGAGGATGTGACACATCCTAATCAAGGATTAGGCATGTGCACATTCTTAATGAAGAGATTAGGAGATGGATTAGGATTAGATGAAAATGACATGTGAGGAATTAAATAAATGTAATATTTATTTAATTCATTTGATGAAAAGGGGATTAAGGAAGGTAAGGTATTTAATTATTAATTAAATACCTTAGCGATTTGGCAGAATTAAGGATATTAATTAAATAATAGTAATATTACTTAATTAATGCAAATAATAAGATGTTTAGATGAAAAGTGGTAAATTTGGATAAATTAAGTGTACAAATTTGGATGTCTACATTTTTCTTCTCTTTGAGATGGTGTTACGAAGTAGCATCATTTCAAAGAATATTAAAACATAGAACCTCGAAGTAGATGGTTAGATTGGAAAAGATGCCCCAGTCATCAAAGGGGGGACTAGGAAGAAAGATAATGGGGATGAAGATGAAGAGTAGGGTTTGAGGATGCCCCCTCGAGAGGACATGCGAGTTCAAGAAAACATGGATGTGCTCTCAAAATGGATGAGATGATGAAATGGGAGATGAGGAAGAGGATGTAAAGGGATGGATATGAAAGGATGAAAAGGCGACAGGAGGTTGGGAAGCACAAATGGATCCAAAGACAAAGATGATGTTGCCCCAGTCAAGGTACAAGCCAAAAGGGGTTGAGGATAGATGGAATGTTGTCAATGAGGATAGGGAAGGATACATCCCAATGAGTGGTATTGATGAGGGAAGGATACATCCCAAAACACCACTAAAGGATAGGGAAGAGTACCTCCCGATGATGATGATGAAAGTGTTGTTGACGAGGGAAGGATACATCCCAAACAACACCGAAGGGATATGGAAGAATAAAATGGATGATTGGATCCAGCTTGTAAAAAGACTGAGAACAAGACCAAGGTATGATTAGATGATTCGGGCTAAATGGAATGGATGGGGATTGGATAGAGATGTGAGATAAGGATGAAGGATGAATGGATGGGGGGATACATGCAAGACGATAGAATGGAAAATGAAATGCAATCCTAATGCAATTTGCCATCTTCAGAGCACTGATTTTTGCTATAGCATAAGACACCAAGTGCCAGGGTATGTGGAACCGAGGTGTAATAGTGTCTAATGCATGAAATAAACACAACAGACGAGAAGGCTATCCCAACACCCCAAAGTCACAAAGACCTTGGTCGGGCCAGGTATTGAGATAACCACAAGCACAAAAGAATGCCCTAGCGTAACACAAGACCTTGGGGATCTTGGTAGCTACTACATGGGACAACCAAGAAGAACAAAATAGACATAAAAATATCAAGATATGCCCCTATTTTGACTAGTCAAAACACACCATAATATGATGGATCATGGCGGCCTTGACAAGTGATGATAGGGAGCTCAAATGATAAACAAAATCCAAAAGTATCAAAATATCGCAATCGAGTTCAAACGTCCTTTGCCATAGGATCAAAAGGGATGGATGGGGTTGATGAGGTCTGTTAGGAAGGATGCATCCTGTTGAGACCAAAGATGATGGATACTAAACTAAAAGATCGTTATGACGCGGGATGCGCAAAATCGATTGGATCTCCTTATATAAGTGGGTCTTGTTTGTTAAGAACTAGCTAGATAAGGGCATAGCTTGACCACACGACATAAGGAAGACAAGACACAAGACTAACACACCCTAAAGACCTAGGGTATCGGGGGTCGATCAAAGATTAGCCTTGCCTACGTGAAAGCGCAGAGCTCTCGTAGTTCGGTGAAAGGCGAACGACTGACCATGGATAAAAGTAGAAAGAGGATGATGAAGACTAATGGTGGATGACAAGGACTAGAGAGACAAAAGAAAAGATTGATGATAGATGATAAAGGATTGGATGGATAGAGCAGAAAGACTGATGCTAGATGATAGAGGAGCCCCGTGGGTAGATCAAGTGACTGACCTTGCCTACGTGAAAGTGTAGGGGCAACGTAGTTCGACAAGAGACTGACGACAGACCATGATGGAGACCTCAATGGATGACAAGATGGAAAAAGAAGAAAGACTGATGATAGATGATAAAGGATCCCTAGGGGCGGATCAAGTGACCGACCTTGCCTACGTGAAAGCGTAGGGGCAATGTAGTTCAACCAAAGACCAAAGATAAATGATGGATAAAGGAGGATGACAGGATGAGTGGAGGATGAAGATAGGATGAGTGGATAAAAAGATGACACTGATATGATGAGTAAGGATAGATCGGTTGATGATGACAATCACATAAAGCTCAAGGATGGGATAGTTATCCAAATCATTAAAATGACTTGGGAGGATGATATGATAGATAGATGAGTGATGAAAAGTGATAGGGGATTGGAAAGATGTGCAAGAGAAGCAGGAGGGATGACGATTAGATAAATGGCATTGGGTTGCATGGAGGGAGGCCTATAGCTAGATACCAATGACAAGGGATTGTGAGATGGGATGAGATGGGATGAGGATAAAGATGGAAGAATGGATAGAGAGATAGGGATGGGGGATGGGAGGGATTGTTTGGATGGATAGGAATATAAGGATCGGGAGATGAAAGGGATGCTAGGATGGATGGATACGAAGATAAGGATGGGGAGATGGAAGGGATGATGTGATAGATGGATAGGGATATAAGGATTGGGAGATGAAAGGGATGCTAGGATAGATGGATACGAAGATAAGGATGGGGAGATGGAAGGGATGCTATGATAGATGGATAGGGAGATGAAGGGATGTTATGATAGATAATGTCTCCAAGGACTATGTCACAAAGGAAGCAAATTCCCCCACTCTAGATATGTCATATATGATGAGGCATGAGGGATGGGAGATGAGTGGATGGGAAGATAAAGGAGATAACTAGAGGTGGATAGGATGAGTGACCAAGGAATACAACATAGCATGGATGAAGGGAATGTATACCAAGAGGTGGCCAAAGCATCTATAGATAGGTGCCCCTGTTTTGATCAAGATCACAAGGATGGAGGGATGGGAGATAAATGGGATATGATGGTAGGATGCAGAAGATAGGTGGGATGGAGGGGATTTATGAAGAGGACAGATACCAGGAAGACGAGTGCATAGCTAGAAGCATAGCGGATGGAGGGAATGCATATTAGGAAGTTGCCCCCAAGTGCAGATGGGGATTTACGCATGGTGCATGTTTGCCAAGTTTTCATCATGGTTCTTATCCAAGGCACTTTTTTTCCAAGTTTTCACCATTGGACGAATTATTTCTCTTTACTATTTTATTTTTTTGATTTTTTTGAATTTTTTTTTGGCTTTTTTGGATTTTTTCACTTTTTTGGATTTTTGAATTTTTTGGATTTTTGACTTTTTGGATGTCATGTAGAAGGAGATGGATAAGGATAAGGAAGTGGATAAGCAGATTTAGAAGACATGTGATAAGGATCAAGTTCCATAGAAGGTGTTAAGAGCCCATGTTTGAAGTGACTATTGGATGTTGGTACAACCTTATTAGGATAAATGGATTATGCATGAGGATGAATTAGAGGGATTTGATGGGGTTGATACATGGGATAATGGATGGGATGCTAGAAAGGGTATGGATGGAATAATGGGGTGGATATGTGATGGGGAGATGTGTTCAGGACCAACATTGGCACATGTGGTGGTGGATGTGAAAAGATAAGAGGATTAATGGATGGAGAATGTGTGGATAATGGAGGAGATGGGGTGGTGAACTTTGGAACATAAGGACCCAAAACAGACTTAGGAGATGAAAGGGGTGTATGACTAGCTTTTGGATTAGCAACTTTGGACGTTCTTATAGATTTTTATTTTATTGCATTGCATATTTTTTCTTTGGGATCCACATGGTTTTGATTTTTGCTTTGGGGGGCCTTTGTGGCCTACAGATTTGATTTAGATTTAGATTTTTCTTCTATTCACCATGTCTTTTGGAGGGGACATGGGGAGCCTTAGATTCATGTGGATGCTTGGATTTATGCATTTTTTCTTTGACAGCCAAAGTGCTTTTAGTAGCAATGGGATGGGTGTGAGGAGATGGATGATGTGGAGTGATGGAGATAGAATTATGAGGATTACGTGTAGATGGAGAATGTGTAGGTATGTTCCTTTGTTGATCCTAATTAGGGGACATGTGAGTGGGATGTTTATGATGGATGACATGGATAGGTGATGAATGGATGAAAGGATAGATATGATGAGATAGAGGAGGTGATTTTAGGGTATAGGGGCCCAAAATAGACAGAATGGGTGGAGGGACATAAGAACCCAATATGGATGGTGTAGATGAAGGATGGGAGATGGTGGATGGAGGGATGTAAGGACCCAAAATGGATAGAGCAGATGAAGGAGGAATATGGATGGTTGTTTTGAGGCGACATCATAGAGGAGAAGGGATGGCAACATATGATCTAGTGGGACAAAAGAGCCGACATTTCTTTTGGAAAAGGCTTGTTGAGGACGTATAGAGGTTGTACCAACATCTTTAGATTGTGAGTCTTGGGAAATAGGTCCAAGACCTTGCATGCAGACTTGTTCTTTGACTTGGATGGGCTCTAAAATACCTTGCTCATGAAGGCCTAGACCTTTTCCGTGATAGTTCATTTTATTGAGCATGTGATCCATGATAGGATTTGTGTTATTTTAAAAACATGATGCGAGTCCACTATTAGGTGGAGGATGATAGGTGGTATATACATTATGTTTTTCTTCTGCGAGGAGGCCACCATGGAAGAATGTGAGCATACCAAGGGGATATGCAAGTGGTGTGGGGATAGCAGTTTTAGGTGATGATGGGGGATCATGAGAGGGAGATGATGGGATAGCATCATTTGGAGGAGATGATGAGATAGCAGCATTTGGATGGGTGGTATTAGGAGAGGGATCAGGGGATATGATAGGATCTAAACTTATGGTAGTGGGCTCATGCGATGGAGATGGAGTGGTGGAATCTTGAATGACAAGGGGATCATGGGATGGAATGGATGGGGGACTGTGATCTTGAGGTGGACTAGATGGGATGGTAGGATCTTGATTTGGATAAGGGGATATATTGGCATGCTTTGGATTAGACTCTTGGCATGACTCATCTTGTGTGGATGGTAGGATGACAGAGTGTTCTTCAAGTTGGGGAGATGGAAGGATGGAGGATTTGATGCAATCATCAGAATGGATTTTAGTGGATTGGATTTGGGCATTGTCAATGGGTTCAATGATTCTCAGAGTAGGAGATTGGGGCTCAGTGGCTTCAGAGGATGTGATGGTTTCATCACTGATAGGTGTTGGGTGGAGAAGGGTCTCGTCACTAATGACTGTGGATGATGGGTTGGGATGGCATGATTCCATAACTTCAAGGTGTGGAGTGGGAGATGTCTTCTTTGCTATAATTCCTTGGAGAACTTCTAGAGTGAAGAACTTGAATGCTCTAGGCTGAGATGGCGTGGTAGGAGTGGATGATGGATTATGGATTGGTGGACTAGGATTAGATGGGGGAATGGGATTGGATGCAGGACTGGAAATAGATGGGGGGTTAAGGTTAGATGAAGGGTTAAGATAAGGGGATTGGAATGGTGAATTAGGACATGAGGAGGCGGGTGGTGGATTAGGATGGGAAAATTGAGATGGCGGATTGAGATAGGGAAATGTGGATGTCGGATTAGGATAACTTGATGTGGATGTTGGATTAGGATAGGAAGGTACGAATGTAGGATTAGAGTGATCAAATTGGCATGGAAGATTAGGGTAGTGGGTATATGAAGATGAAGGATTGAGATAGGAGGATATGGGCGGGGGATTAAGATAGGGGTATTGTGATGGGAAACTAGGACAAGAGGAGGCGGGTGTTGGATAAGAGGATGATGTAGATGAAGGGTATAATGGCTATCCCTTGTCAAAGGTAGCATAAGCAACATGATTAGGCATGGATGAAGACATAATGGGATAACTCAAAGGGGTGATCAGATTTTGGAAAGTGGGTGGAGAAAGCTTACTAGCAATGATAGTGTCAAGGGGATCTATGTCACATTCTTTTTGATCGACAAGACTTTCATTATCGTTGTCAACGTAATTAGGGTTTCCCTTGACCACTTATTGATAGAGGATAAGGATTCATGATGGTGAAAGGATAAAGAGGATGGATTAAATTTTTTGGATGGGAATGGACTAAAGCTCAAATTGGGATTTAGCTCACGCTCAGATCAGGATTGGACTAAAGCTCAGGTTAGGATGATTGGATGATGTGATGGGATTGATTCTGATGATCGACACCAAATCTACTTCAAGATAGAAGTAGATTGATTGGGTTGAAGGTGATGTGATTAGATTGGATTGGATTGGATAAGGTTGATTGATGATTGATCAGATCAACTGATGGATTAGATAGGATGATGAGAGGGATTGAAAAATCTTGTTCAAAGATTACCCTAGGTGACGTAGGATACTGATTGATTAGATTAAAGGATGAGTGAATGATTGCAGCACCAAATCCACTTTGAGATTGAAAACAGATTGATTGGGCCGACGATGATGATTGACTTAGGATGGATGACAATCCTAAGCAAATTTTGATGATGATGATCAGATAAGATACTTAGGTCAATTTGGATAATAACCCAAGATGAAGTTTAGGGGATTTGGATATGGATCAGGGGCAAAATGATGATTTGATTAGAGAAATGGATGATGAATACTCAAGACGAGTAAATGATTGATCAGAACAAATGAATGACTACTCAGAATGAGTAAACAACTGCTCACAATGGACAAATGATTCTCAGAACGAGAAGATGAAGGTTTGGAATAAATGGAAGATTATTCGAAACGAGTAAATGATTGATCAGGATTGTTGAACGAGAGTTCAAAATGATTGAATGTTTACTTGGAAGGGGGAAACGGATGATTGGAATGACTGAATGAAAGTTTGAAATGATGGGAGGTGTGAAATGGATGAACGTTTACTCAGAACGAGTAAACGAATGATCAGAATGATAGAACGATAGTTTGAAATGATGAAAGGATGTGTGAAATGGATGAACGTTTACTCAGAACAAGTAAACGGATGATCGAAATGATAGGAGAGTTTTGAATGATGAAAGGATGTGTGAAATGGATGAATGTTTACTCAGGACGAGTAAACAGATGATCAAAATGATAGAACGAGAGTTCAGAATGATAAAAGGATGTGTGAAATGGATGAATGTTTACTCGAAACGAGTAAAAAAATGATCAAAATGATAGAAAAAGAGTTCAGAATGATGAACGGATGTGTGAAATGGATGAACATTTACTCAGAACGAGTAAACGGATGATCGAGAGTTTGGAATGATGAAAGGATGTATGAAATGGATGAACGTTTACTTGAAATGAGTAAATGAATGATCAGAATGATAGAACAAGAGTTCAGAATGATGAAAGGAGGTGTGAAATGGATGAATGTTTACTCAAAACGAGTAAACGGATGATCGGAATGATAGAACAAGAGTTTGGAATGATGAAAGGGGGTTTGAAATGGATGAAGGTTTACTCAGAATGAGTAAACGGATGATCAGAATCACCAAAGTAGAGTTTGAGATGATAGATGAAGGTTCAAAATATATGAGTGTTTACTCAAAACAGGGAAATGGATGATTGAAAAGGGAGAATAACTATTCAAAATGGATGAATGAAAGGTTGAAATGACTAAAGCTCAGATTAGGGTTTTGGTTAAGCTCATATTGGGATTAGATTAAAGCTTAGATTAGGATTGAATTGAAGCATAGAATGATTGGAGGATGTGATGGGATTGATTCTACACCAAATTTCAGAGTTTAAGGGTCGTAAGGTGTTGACAATCAGATTTTTCCAGATTTGGCAATTTTCAAAAATTGTCAAATTTTTCCATTTTAGGAAACCTCACGAACATACTTTTGAGAGTTCAATTTTTTCCCAAAAAATACCCAAAACAAATATAGGATGAATTGCCAACTAATATCCCAAATTTGAGACATGCATTTTGAGTTATTGACAAAAATGATTTTTTAAAATGCTGGAAAAAACACTAAATTGCAATTTTGAGGGTCAAGATGAAAGTTTGAGGCCTCGAAAATGTGGAAAAATGGGGTCTAAGGGGCTTCTAGTCAATCTTGGATCCACATGCCACCTCATAACGCATCCACCCATAAAATTTTAGCTCAAAAGGACACCCGAGTCAAAAATTATGGCCTCCGGAAGTTTCGGCACAAAAATCAAAATTCTCAAAATGAAGCCTAGGTGATTGGGATGGATGATTTGATGCTAGATATGGACTCTAATGATGTTCTAAGTGGCACTTATGTGATTTTGGTGATGAAATGATGATTTTTGGAAAAAGTGTTGATGACGGGCAAACGGGTGCTTAGAATAGATGAATGACTCAAAATGAGGAGATGGATGCTTGGAATGGATAAAATGGAGCTTTGGAATTATAAAATGGAGCTTTGTAATGATCAAATGGAGGTTTTTAGAGGTTTAAAATGACAAAACGGAGGCTTGGGATGATGAGAAAAGGTTGGGAATGATTAAATGATGGTTCAGAGGCTAAACAGATCCAAACGGGGTGATTTCAGGTGTTCAGGAGGGCAAATTTGCCCCTCTGCAGTAAATCAGGGGCCCAGTCGCCCTTCTGCAAAAAATCAGGGGCGTAATAACCTCACTACAAAAAATCAGGGGCGTAATCACCGCACTACGAAAAATCAGGCGTAATCGCCCCACTACGAAAAATCGCGTAATCACCCCACTACAGAAAATCGTAATCGCCCTTCTGCAGAAAATCAGGGGCGTAATCACCCCACTGCAGAAAATTAGGGACTTGGTTTGATGAAAATGACTATGGCAAGGACTTTAAAATGACAATGATAAGGCCAATTTGTCAAAAATTTCACTGGTTTCTCACAAGAAAACACTTTCAAGCAAACACAATCCTATGATTAGTGTTAAGGGTATGGCCAAAGAGGTCTTAATCTAGGATGCACAAGGTGTTTAGGAGTCCTTGATATACTCTCGATACGTGAGGCACAACCATGAACACTAGCACGTCACAAGCCGTGAGTCAAGAACCCCAGCGAGATACTCAAGGGCTTGAACCAACTCTTCACATTCATCTGTGTATCACCCTAGCTTCGACGCTCCACCAATTACGACGTGACTGGATTGGGGTACAACTTTCACTCTCCCTCCTTTATATACCCTACTGGTACATGTGGTTGGAATCATCCCTTGGGGTGATGAAGTCCCCAAGCAGGTCCTACTAGAAAGAAAGCATTAATTATTTCCAACTACTCCCCAAGCTCACATGAAGTGCAAGGGGAAATCAAAAATAAGCTAATGCTCCCTTTGGGTAATAGAAAAGATAGACACAACAAGCAATGAATATTACTCCCCCTAATTAAACTATGTTCTTAGATTAAGGCAAATAGCAAGGATATTTTAAAAAGTTTGAACAAACGGATAGCCCTGCAAGCAAATGTTAGATGTTTTATCCCGCTTTCTTCATCATCTTCACAAAAATATGATGCAAAAAGTTAGCAAAAAACACCAATATCCTTGCAAGAACAATGTTAGAAGGTTAATACTTGAAAATTGCAAAAAATCGAAGCCAAAATGACAGTTTTACCTTTCAAAATGTGTTGTTTCGCTGTGACAAGGGGGCGCAGTCGCCCTTCTGCAATAAATTAGGGGCGCAGTCGCCCTTCTATGGAAAATCAGGGGTGCAGTCGCCCCACTACAGAAAATTAGGGCCGCAGTCACCCCACTGCAAAAAATCAGGGGCGCAGTCGCCCCACTGCGGAAAAGTGTTAGTGCAAAAATTTCAGCCCAAGGGGCATAGTCACCTTTCTGTAAGAAAAGTGTTAGCCAAAAATTTTGGTTAAGGAGGGGCCGTAGTCGCCCTTCTACAGAAAAAGTGTTAGCCAAAAATTTTCGTCAAGGAGGGGGCGTAGTCACCCTTCTGCAGAAAATCAAGGGCGTAGTCGCCCCACTGTAGAAAATCAGGGGCATAATCACCCCACTGCGAAAAATTAGGGGCATAATCGCCCCACTAAGGAAAATTGTTAGCACAAAAATTTTAGCCCAGGGGGCGTAGTCGTCTTTCTGCAAGAAAAGTGTTAGCCAAAAATTTTGGTCAAGGAGGGGGCGTAGTCGCCCTTCTGCATAAAAAGTGTTAGCCAAAAATTTTGGTCAAGGAGGGGGCATAGTCGCCCTTCTACGAAAAATCAGGGGCATAGTCACCCCACTATGAAAAATTAGGGGCGTAATCGCCCCACTACGGAAAATCAGGGGTGTAATCACCCCACTGCGGAAAATCAGGGGCGTAATCGCCCCACTGTGGAAAATCAGGGGTGTAGTCACCCTTCCGTGACGTATTCCTACAAAAAACTTAACAACAACAAACGTGAAATATAGGAACCTACTTGTGGGTCCCACCGGGCGTGCCAAAAATGTGATATCCAAAATATCTAACCCTTTCTAAGCAATTAAAATGCAATGGAAAAACATAAGGAAACACCTCAAGATTAGCCTAAGAAATTTGTAAATGCAAAGAGGAAAGTGTTAAATGATGACAAATAGATATACCTCCCTTTTGTAGCTAAAACTCCTTGGTTGGCCCTTGATTTTGATTTGATTTGTATGCTCCTTGATGGCTCTTGATATGGCTAGATGCAAGATTTACTATATGCTTGAATGTAGATGAAAATGGATTAATGTTGATGGCTAGATGAGTGCACAAAATGGTAGCATTTAGTTGCAAAATGGCTAAGTCCCCCCAAATGCCTTAGAGGATGGGGTATTTATAGAGAAGCTTGAATTCTCTAGAGAATTCAATGGTTGGGATTTATCCAACAAAGTCAAGATGAAGGGCTAAGGTGAGTTGAGGACTCACAAGCCCTCACATTTTGACATGTGGAATGTGAAGTGGGTAAAGGTAGGATGATGTGTAGGTTATGTGGAAGAGAGGTACATGTTGTGGAGGAAGGACAAGTACCTTCCAAGTTCTTTGATGTGACCTTTCAATGATCACATGGGGAAGGGGAAAGCTTTGGGAGAATAAAAGTGAATTAAAAATTTACAATGATTGGAAGAATCTAGTAGATAAGACAAGGTTCCCAAAAGGTGGGAATTTGTCACATGTGACTTGATGTGACAAGTCAGAGATTCTAGAAGATGCATGGGAAAATGGGATTCTAGGAGGAATAAAAATGAATTAAAAATTCACATGGGGAAGAGAGGAGCCTAGGGTGAATAAAAGTGAATTAAAAATTCACATGGGGAAGAGAGGAGTCTAGGGTGGATAAAAAAGAATTAAAAAATCCTTGGGGGATGGGGAGAGTTGACCAAGGTACTAATTAGGCTTAACTAATTAGTAATTAGAAGATAATTAGGGGTTAATGAGGATTAGAAGCCAACTTGCAAAATTTGGAGGATGTGACACATCCTAATCAAGGATTGTGGGCATGCACATTCTAATGAAGAGACAGAGATGGATTAGGATTAGATGAAAAAATGATGAAAAATTAAATAAATGTAATATTTATTTAATTCATTTGATGAAAAGGGGATTAAGGAGGGTAAGGTATTTAATTATTAATTAAATACCTTAGGGATTTGGCAGAATTAAGGATATTAATTAAATAATAGTAATATTACTTAATTAATGCAAATAATAGGATGTTTAGATGAAAAGTGGTAAATTTGGATAAATTAAGTGTACAAATTTGGATGTCTACAATAGGAACACAAATTTATAGAGTAGAGGGTCTCGAACCTAGTGATTGCTTAAGTTGACAAGGTTTCGCGTTGAATCTTGATCACTCGGTTAGCAATATGACGAAGCTCCTCCAAATTTTGACTATAAAGAGTGAGAATGAATCCATCAACTCCCCTATTTATAAACCCTATCACCATTAATGTAGGAAATTAATACAAGCTTTTTTTAAAAACGTGTATGAATATTGATGTAAAAATATGCAGTGTGGATGTTGGTTGATTAGAGATTGTGCAAACAATCAAATGGTGGATGTCATGACAGTTGATTCCATGATGATAACATCTCACATATGGCAACCCACAAAGAAACTTTTGCAAACAGAAAAGAGAGGTACGACATCCGCATAACAAAAACCCATGTAGGAATTTTTGCAAACTCCCCAAACTTAATAAAACTTTGACAAGTGGTCTAGGCATGATAGGGCTTAGAAATTTGAAGAAATTTTAATTAATTGGGTCCAAAAGAAAGAGCACAAAAGTCAAGCGAGTGTGAATATACTCAAAAAATAGTGACACAAAAGAGAGGGTCCCTAGTCCAAGTGAGGCATGAGTGTGAAATGCAACAAATGGTAACTCTACTAGGGAAGGCTCCCAAGAATTCTAGGGATAAGGATTCATTTAGAACCTAGAACTCTAGTTTCACAAACTAGAAACAAGGCATCATTAGGTAAACTCAAAGCCACAAAGAGAAAAAAATCCTTCACTGAATCAAATCACAAGTATCTCATAAATGTTTCTGTGCGATGAGTTAATTCCTCTCCCTTGGAGACTATAAAGGTAAGTGATCAATCAACCTAGATAGGATATGTAGTTAATCTAACTCCAAAAGTAACTTGGACATTTCATCATTTCCAATTAGCGTCCATAGCCCTGACGAGGTTATCACTATAATCCCCATGAACATTTCTCTATTTCTAGTCGGGCATCCATAGCCCCAATAGAGTTGTTCACACACCCACATAGTTACCCATTTGATAATTCTTTTCTTTTCTCTTTCTTTTCTTTTATCCTTTTATACTTTTCTTTTGTACCTTTTTTTATGAAAATGGATAAGTTGTGAAGCCTATAGTGGGGTTTGGAAATTAAAGTGGTTACTGAAGTAGATTTAGGATTTTCACCTATCAAGACCTCATGATAACTACTGTATAGCCTATGGGGAGTGCTAAAGATGTGTGTTTCATGAGTACTGAGATAAATGTGAAAGGATTCAGAAAAGGATTTCCTTCTAGGTCAAGCAAGAGTTTATCTAATGAAACCTGATTGTGGAAGTGAACTAAAAAATCTTGATAACTTATGAATGCTTATATGCAGAACAAAGCATGAACGTGTAGCAAAACTAACCCTTTGACCATAACTCGCATAGCCACCATGTTAAGACCAAGAAAAATACCTCAGAAAAGCAATAGCCAATAGAAATAAATGAAAGAAAACTACCCTAGAGCAACCTAAACTAATGGTAAATCACCTAATCTAACTATGTATAGGGGTAAGCTATAGCATCTCAAGAAAGGAAATAATGCTTCAAGTATTTCCCACTAACTGGTACGAGACATCTTCTTCAGTGAGATTCTTCAGGCGAAAGGTATTATTTCCCAAGATTTCAAAACTCTGAAAGAGGCCAAGCCAAAGCTTGTCAAAATTATCATGTCCCCCTTTCTTCTCATGAACCTTGTCCCAGTATAGCACTAGATCAGCAACTCTAAAGGCCTTAACCTTGGCCCTACGATTGAACCACCACTTTACTATACCCTTGTGTTTAGTAAATCTTTCTATAGCTTCATCTCGTTTTTCTTCTAAGTGGAGTAGCTTAGCCAGACGGGCTTCAAGACGCTCTCCATCCTCATAGTATTCATTGATAAATATCAATGAGGGGATCTTAAGGTGAATAGGGAAAATAGGTTCCAATCCATAAACCAGGTGATATGGAGAGCTTCCTAAGGCTACCTTAAGTCAGGTATGATCTTCCCATAGAGAAAACCGTTATTGGATGTGCCAATCCTTTGGATTCTTATCTAGTAGCTTTTGTATGACTGTCAACAAATTCTCAATAGTGAACTCGGCTAGCCCGTTACCCTGGGGGTAGTAATTTGATGCAAATTTTAGCACAATCCCATAATCAAAATTCCAACCTATGAATTTTAGAGAGGCAAAGTTCAAACCATTATCACATACCAGAGCAAAAGAACATCCAAAGTGGTTGATAACATAGCTCTCAAGAAAATTGATTACTACCTTAGTTGTACATTATCTACAAGAAATAGCTTTCATCCATCTAGTACAGTAATCAATAGTGATTAGAATGTACCTATGTCCCAAAGAGGATGGTGGGTTGACTAGACCGATGAAGTATAGTCCCATTGGGTGAACAGTCTTACCTCAACAACCGGTTGCATTGGAACAGCAGCATATTTCTCTCGGGTGGTGGCAGCCTAACAAACATGGTAGGCCCAAACATGGTTGTGAGCATCTTTAAATAGTGTAGGCTATTAATACCTAGCTCATAGGATTTGGTGAGCTCTCGAAAGACTCAATCCATGCCCCATTCTAAATTTTCATGAAATCCCTTGAGCACTTCATTGGCTTAGACTTTCCCAAGGCATTGGAGGTAGATTCCCTCATGGTTTTTCTTGTACAACATGGCACCTTTCAACATATAACTACCACTCTTTATCCATAGGGCTCGTTTCTAGACTCTTTGCAAGTGTGGTAGACATTTTTGTTTAGAAAATAATATACAATGTCATCATACCAATCATCTGGAGAAACATCCTCTAGGTTGTATTGTTGGGCGGTGAGTTTCAAATTAGTTTATGCCATCGTGTGCATGAGAGATTGACCTCGAACCAACTTCATTGGTTGTATCTCCATATCATACTCTTATAGCATGGTGACCCACTTTTCTCACCTCTCCCTAAGTTCATTCTACATCAACAATATCTTAACTACTGGGTCTGAGACAATGGAAAATACCTTATTCCTTAATATGTAGTGCCTAAATTTCTTGACACAAAAAACTAGAGCATATTATTTCTTTTCAACATTGAGCTAATTCAATTCAACATCTTTCAATGGAGCACTCATGAATGCAATAGGATGCTCAATTCCTTTATCATCTTTCAATGTTAGCATGCTGGCACATGAATGATTTGAGAATGAGTATATAGAGAATAGTTTCGAATAATCGAGGCTAACTAATATAGTAGTGTCAAAAATTTCCTTATTTATTTCTACAAAATCCTACTTCACATCTGGTTTCCATTCAACCTTAGCATCCTATTTGAGCATGGCATTCAGCAATTTCACAATTTCAGCAAAAACTCTATGATAAACTTTCTTACAAATTTAATCTTTCCAAAGAAGGTCTTCATTTCTTTCTTGCTTGTAGGGGACTAAATTTTCAAGATAGCTTGAATACACTCTAGGTTGATGGATATGTCACTTTCTGAGATTACATGTCCTAGAAATTTTCCCTCTATCACTCTGAAGATACATTTCTTTGGGTTCAATGAGATGTCAAACTCCCTACACTTTTGAAACACTTTACATAAATCAAATACATGATCACCTCTCCTCTTTGAAAACACCGTGAGGTCATCCATATATATGATAATGCATTTTCCAATTAGATCCTTGAAGGAAATGTCCATAGCATGCTGGAATGATGTCCCTATGTTGATTAACCTAAATGGAATTCTCCTATTTGCAAACATACCCCATTTTGTAGTGAATATAGTCTGGTGTTTGTCCTTGTACTACACCATCATTTGATTGTATCCTAAGTACCCATCAAAGAAGGACATCATTTGTGAGACATTGACGATCTGCAACACCTCATCTAGTGATGGCACTAGATAGTTGTATGTTTCTGAGGCTCAGTTTAGATTTCTAAAATCTACACACAACCATATTTCACTGTTCTTCTTTTAGACTAGAACCAAATTTTCCACCCAAGTGGAGTGTCAAATAGGGAAGATAATACATGTATACAATAGCTTCTTCACTTCTTTGAGAATGATAGGATCCAGCAATACATTGATTGGTCATTGGTGCTACCTGAAAGGCTTTGCATCCAATTTGAGAGGAATAGTGTGAGTGACGATTGAGGTATCATACATCTTGAGGTCCTCATAACCCCAAGCTATGATGTCATGGTATGTGTGATGTGCCTCAAATAACCCTTTTCTTTCTTCCAAAGTGTAGACCCTGCCAATAGAAACATTAATTGCATTTTCTTCAATACCCAAATTATGCATATCACATTGGTTGTTTATGGAGTCCTTTTTAGCTTGTTGATTTTGATCCCTAATGTGGTCAAAGTCAAAAATTATCTCTAGCTAGACCATACCTTTTGGTATCATATCGGTCCTTAAGTTAATAACCCCTTTCATATCAAGGTTTGATTCCTCAGGTTCTACTTCATCTATGATCTGAGAGGAAAACACATCTAAGCTAGTGACAAAATCCAAGATATGTTTGTCATCCTTGAACACTTGAAAATTGTCACATTATCTGGCATGGACGGGGTAGGGGTGAGCTCTACTATGAATTTCTTTAGGCCAGTTAATGATAAGGGTTGCAAGGTGCTAACCACTTGTGCTAGTGCATCAGCCATTTGGTTTTTACCTCAAGGAATCAGCTGGATATTTAATGCATCAAATCCCTCTGTCAAGTCCCACACCCTATGCCTATAGTTATCCATTCTTCAGTCATCGCATGAGTACAGTTTTCTGACCTACCTAACTACCAATTTTGAATCCCCAAACACTTGCAATACTTTAACCCTATTTCACAATGCCATCAATAACCCATGCACTAGTGCTTCATACTCTGCTACATTATTTGAAAAGTAGAATTGCAATTTGTGTGCAGCAAAGAAATTCTTACCCAAGGGACTGATCATTTCAAAGCTAGCTCCCACTCCTTGCTTTGATTTAGATCCATCAAAGCATAGCGTCCAAAACTTGGGAGGGTGTTCATTTTTGGAACTTGCAAAGCAGACTTTGCTCCTTGGAAGTGAATTCAATTCTATATCATCTTGTTGTTTAAGTTCTGACTAATTTTGGTCCTGTGATCCCTCCATCCAAGTTCCTACTGGAGTAAACCACCATTTAATTTGATCCATGGCTATTTGAAAAAGGCAACACTCAAACTCAGAGTGAGATGCATCATGTATTTTGCACCAATTGGGTAGTAGCAGCTCCTTGAAATCCATCCCAACTCCTAGATCAAGTTGATCTTGTACACATTTCTTAATAAAGTCTTGAAAACTATTGAACAATTTAAGGTTTCCATCATCTTGAAATTCTTCATTATCTGATTCAATTGTTACTTCAGTGCTATTGGGAAGGGTAGTCAATTTTGTAGGTGCCTGATACAACACAAAAACTTCCTCTACCTCCTCTTCTTCACCCTCATATGTAACCAGGACATAATTCGCAAGTTCGATTTCTACAAAAAACACTTTATTTGTCTTGTTGTACTCAATTATCATAAATCTCATCCTTGGCTTGCATTCAATCCAGATCTAATTGGGCACCCCCTTTCAAGGAAGCCACATATGTGAATGATCATTTGAAGTGTACCCATTGAGAGCTCAAGTAAAGTCTCTTCCTAGAATCGTGCCATAGGTATTAGGGATGTCTGCTACTTGGATGTTAATGACTTGTTGCACTCTTGGATATGATGCCACCTGCATTGGGATCCTATTTAGTTCTCCCACCACATTTACCTAAAACTTATCTAGCTGAGTTACCTTCTATTTAGACTAGGTAGGATTTATTCGTAATGCCTTGCATACTACAAATGGAATGACATTTGTTGAAGATCCATAATCCAGCAAACAATTATGTAGATTTTTACCAAACACATGGATAGTCAACAAGAAAGGAGGGGTCTTGGGCCTTCCTTAGAAGAGGCTTGTTGAAATTTCAACTTCGGCTACTTGAGATTTGTCTTTTTCTCCACCTTTATCCTTTGCTAATATTTGGTTTTGCTCCTTGGCTAATTTCCTATCTGGACCATTAGTTGATGGTTGATCTAACCTTTTCCTCACAATCTCTCTAATTATAGGCTCATTCATGGATGTGTCAAAGGTGACCCTTTTTCCCATTGTATCTTGTGATATTTTTTATGGGGCAGTCCCATTTATGATTTGAAGAAGGCATTTTGGATGGCAGGCACTCTTAACAATTCAAAGGTGGATAGGCTCACTTTCACCTTCTTTAGTTCCTCTACCACATATTCTCCCATCTACTCAACATCCGCTTCAGATGGATTTCTCTTAGTGAAATCAGGTTGTGGATCTCTGGTGAGCTCAGACTACTTGCTCCTGTTGAAGTATTGACTAGGCACCTTGGGATAAGATGGGTTATTGCTTGCATTTGGATCAAGTAGCATGTTGCAGTTATTTAGCCATATGGAGGTAGTGAATGGACCACTAGCCTATCTATTCCTTAAATTATAGGGGGATGAGTGTTGATGAAGCATATGAACCTCCTCTTCCTATCGCTCATTTTCATCTCTAGGACCATTATCAACTAAATTGAACATCTAGGATAAAGTTCCTTCATTACATACCTTGTTTGTTCCACCATCCTTTTCTATAGACTCCTTTTCTGGTTCATTCTTGTCACTTTGAGGGAAGGGTGCTTGATTAACAACCAAGACTGAATCATATGGTTCTAAAGGCACTATTTCTTTGCAACTTGAATTATTAGCAGTGTTTTGTACTTCCTCCTAGAAAATTGCAGCGACAGTCTGGAGTTTTGGGCACTCAAGCTATAAATGTTTATTGGTCTGGTGGATTTTGCACCATCCTAACAGAGATGCTTTGACTAGGTACACTCCACTTGTTGACTTTTTTGAACCACTGGATGGGTCTACAAGTATCGCTACCACTCCCTTATTGGTCCTAGTATTCCACATTTGACCTTGTCTTTAGGGTTACCTTCTTTCGAAGCTTTGTCCTGAATTTTGACCTCGTTTGTAATTTTGTCTGGGATCCTAACCTGCATCACAATTAGCTCGATGGTAGCTAGCTTGAATACTTCTTTGCAATACTTGCAATTGGTTGTTTTGGTTTCTCAAGTGGGTGACTTTGGTAGTTAACTTCTTTACTTGCTCAACCAACCCATTGATTCATTCCTTGTCTGAATTACCCTACATTGGCATGAAATTTTGAAGAAATACAAGGTGTGCTATAGATAAATTCTTCTGAGTAGCTAAAACTTTAGAGTTCTGCAAGTGTGAAGGTATGTTGGATTGTTGAGAATAGGTCTGTTGATTAGGATTTTTAAGATAACTTGGTATCGGTGGGGCTTGGTTCAGTGGGGAGGCACAATGGGAAACTAAGGAATCTAGTTCATTAATGGAGTTTGGTTAGCTAAGGCATGACTAAGTCCATGGATCTATCTAGGATTGATAGTAGGTCCCAACGAAGGTAGTGGACCTACTAAGTGT